>JACEFZ010028247.1:202500-305000 GCA_014155875.1 Cepaea nemoralis
AGAGTTTACGAGATTACGGAGAAAGGTCGCTAACCTCTAGGCCAGTAAGCCGGCATGTTGTTTATTATTGTTACTAAATGCCCCAGTAAAATAATAATTATCTTGTTTTTATACAACAAAAAATTCATTGTGTACTTCAGGTTTTGTTTAGATAGACACAATAAATTAATGTTAAACAAAGCAAATTAAAAAACTAAACATTTTACTGTTATGTTGTGAGCCAAGGCGCGCCCTAGTTGCATAAATTAATGTACCGGGGCGGCGTCTTGTGCACCCTGGCACGAATACACCACTGACTAGAATACATACGAATCCAGCCTTCGTGTGCAGAACTCAGATTATCCGCTGCGTATTCTGCTGTGAATCGAAGTGAGGAAAAGTTTGCTTAAGTGCTATATTAAGATAATTCTAATATACGGAAGCATATCACGGACAATTGGCAGACAAGTGAGGAAGCTGCGGAGACATAGTTTTATAAAACAATGCTAAGAACACAGTGTACGGATAGAAAGAGCAATGAAGAAATCGTGAAAGAAGTTAACTCCTAAAGAGAACTGGCTGCTTCGATCAGAAGAAAACGTACCGTAATCTTTGGGCGTGTTGGGAGAAGAGTATAGCGGGTGTTTGTCGCCACAGTAGGAAAGATGGAACTGAGAAGAGGCAGGGGAGACCAAAATAGAAGATACTGGACAGTTTGAAATCATGGCATGGAGCAACATCAGTGTCAGAAATGACTGGTAGCACAAGAGACAGGAGGCTGTGGATCGCGTGGACTATAAGATGATCCATTTGGAGCATCCATTCCTGATTAATTGAAATACTTTTATTTTCAGGTGACAGCAGTTGTGAAATTTTTACTAAAGACGAATCCTGGAACTATTCTCTGCTTTACGGCTCTAGTAGAGATAACTGCGTGAGAACTAGTGAACATGTATGCCTAGGCAGTTGCAGTGGAGACAGAATAAACAGTTTGAATAGAGTAGCACCGGAATGGACAACTTTGAAGTTGTTCTTGAAGCTTGTTTATTTGTGAGCAATTTAAACAAACCACGACATTTATACCTGAGAAATGTAATCTTTTAAATGTAAATTTCTCTCAGTTTTATTCCCAGCTGCCTTTCTCGTCTTTTCACAGCAAAGCATGTTCTTTGCACGACTTGGCTATCATCACAACAGGCTGAACAGTGTCTCATCCTCGTGTATTTTCAAGTCTATGGTGTTTTAAAGTCATGTGTCTATCCTTCTAATGGTCGATTTCTTCTTTTTCTTCGACCAGAAATAATTTCTTCCATGACAGTTCCGCCAAAACCAATGTGTTGTTTGATGTGGCTTAAGTACGTCTATTCCCCAAACACAGCACTATTTATGAGACAGCTTTCTTTTACACTCATAACGTGTAGAAAGTGCGTTTTCTTTTTAGCCCACTGTATTATAAGAATATTTCTAAAACACTGGTGTTCTTTCCTGAGTTTGAAATGGTCAATGTTTCACATCCACATGTTGCCATAGAAAAGGGATAGAGAGAAAAAGCAGCGGCTGCAGCAGGATATAACAATATGAAATGGGAACAAATAGGTATTTGTATAGTATAGTATAGGTACTCAGCTATGATGGTCTTCTCCCTTCTTTTTACCGACGCTACATTGATGACGGCATAGGTCTCACTGACATGCCAGAGGCGGAACTGAACCGGTTCATTAATTATGTCAAGAACTTCCATCCATCGATCCAATTCACCTCAGAAATTTCCACCACCTCTGTCAATTTCCTTGACACCACCATCAAGTTAAACCCTACAGGCCTGACGACCTCCGTGTACTATAAACCTACTGATGCTCACGGTTTCCTCCTGTACAGCTCATCCCACCCCAAAAGCTGCAAAGATTCCATCCCATATTCCCAGCTACTCCGCCTTCGTCGCATCTGTCAGGATGATAATGACTTCCTCGAGAGAGCCCACGAAATGCTAGACTTTTTCCGCAGACGGTCCTACCCAGAGGACGTCTTGTCGACAGCTTTCTGTCGCATAACCCAGGTCTCGCGGGAAATGTCCCTCGCCAAGCATACGCGACCTCAGAACAATGAACCCAAACTTATCCTCACCTTCCATCCACATGCCTATGCCATCAAGCAAATTTTCCTGAGACACTGGTCCATCTTGGAATCGGATCCTACCACTCGTGAGGTATTCTCAAATGGCCCCAGGGTAATCTTCCGCCGTAACCAGAGCCTCAGAGACCACCTTGTGCACAGTCGCCTCCCCACGGTTACCTCATCCGTGGGCACCTTTGAATGCCATCGTAGGAACTGTATGACATGCCCATGCGTTGTTCAGACACCAGTAATTGCATTTCCCCGAGGCACCTTCACCTTGAAAGATTGTTTCACCTGCACATCCCGCAATCTGATTTATGTTATCATCTGCAAACGATGTGACATGAAATACATTGGCCAAACGGGCAGACGTCTTGCGGATCGTTTTAGAGAACACCTCAGAGACATCAATCAGGGCGCTGATAAACCTGTCCCCAACCATTTCAATTCCTCCAACCACAATGGAGCCGACGATGCATGTGTCACCGCATTAAAACCCTGCTTCTCAAATAGCTGTGTCAGACTTAGAATTGAATGCCAGCTAATCAACAATCTGGGATGCATCCACCCGGCAGGAATGAATACTGTCGTGGACGCTACAGTATAACTGTGGCATCTTCCCCAATTGTTTACACTACCTATTACCGTGCTGTTCTCTCCCCCCCCCCCCCCGCGATATCTAGACTTAATTGTCCCCACATTTCTATGTTTTCATAGCAGACTGTTCACATATTTTTGGCTACTCAAATCCTTTTTGGCAACCCATTTTAATTCTGCGCCACGCGTTTTCGCAGCTGGCCTAGTCACATTTCCTGCCCCACATGTAAATATCAGTTTGTGCATCATAAGTGATAGGTCGTGTGCTTGTGTTTCTGTAGTTGTTTATCTGTGTTGTCATTGACAAAGATTCTTAGAATCGAAACGTCTGTGTGTCTATTGTATGCGTTCGTGTGTATTCTATTTTATCTTATTTTATTATTCATTTTTATTATATTTATTGAGTGCTTCTGATTTCGGATTTTTCACCTGTATTTCGCGACACGTGGATCTCCTTGTAAGGTATGTGCAACGTTTGTTAATGTTTAGTTCGTTTCTTTTCTCGCAGGAATTTAAAATACCTATTTGTTCCCATTTCATAGAAAAGGGGCATGTTCTCAAAATAATGACTTTGATTTGTTTGATGATGTGATCAGCTATCAGTTCTTCATACTGTTGAACCTATACAATACTGTGGTACCATCATGTTCTTCATACCGTTGAACCTCTACAATACTGTGATCATCATTCTTTTGACTTCTTTTAATCTGTCAATTTTCAAATATAACTAATTATCCCGCTTGAGTGTAACCATTTTAAACTAGTAACCAGCCACTCTGGTACTTTATATTAAGCAAACATAGTTTAATTTTTTAATGTGTGTTGCCTGCTAATCGATTTCCAACCTTAATAGATGCACTTTATTATCATATTATACATATTTACTTGCGTGTTCCTGTATAGTAGTGTCTGTAGCGTTTCTTACTTGTGAATATCAAGCAGTGTTAACTATTAAGTACTTTTTCTGTGAATACTGGATATAGATTATAATGTCTAGAGTTTGCTGATGTTACGCATTTTTTCCAATAAAATTCCGTATATCGGGCCTATTGTGATTTGAATTGCTAGTTTATATAGTTACAACATATACTGTTCCAATAATTAAATTGAAGCTTAGCGAATGCAAGTGACGACTGAAAAGCAAACAAGCACAGCGAGCAGAGATAACACATACAGGGAACAATATCAAAAAGGACTATCTTCACTTGCGTCAGCGAGCATGAAAAGGTGTCTGTGTAATGGTGTTTCTGTTGTCTTGTTGATATCGTTATTGTTGTTGCTGTTGCTGTTGTTGTTGTTGTTGTTGGTGTTGTTGCCGAACCCCACAGTAGTGTATTTCGGGCTAAAGCCGCCCTTTTTTTTTGCGGAGGAAATCGATTTCCTCCGCAAAGGGCGATAACTAATTTTTTTAAAAACTAATCGTGGTCAGAGGTGTTGCGAAGTGACTCATCAGAGTAGGTGTGGTCTAGTGACTCATCAGAGTAGGTATGTGTAGTGTATAACATAAAAAATACAACATAAAACATTCAAAATAACAAACAAACAAGTCAAGTAAGGCATATAATAATTTTTAATTAAAAATGTATAGACAAAGTTATAAATTGTTTTTTTCCCCCTTGGCAGGGAAGTGTGGGAAAGTCTTGAAGGTAGTACCGGAGAGTTATACGTCGGCAAGTGTGGGAAAATCTCCGGTTGGTGTGACGGTGGTCGGTTCATAACAGACGTGGAGGGGTGCCTACGGAAAAGTCATTAAGTAACGGGTTGTAAAAACGTGGATGAGTGGTGTGTTAAAATATTTTGAACTGTTAGCACATTGGTGGTGTACATTAGTAGGAATAGAAGGAATAGTTGCGGTGGCGATAGTAGTAATAGTGGGTATGGCTTAGTGAAATTAGTTAATAAGGGGTTGTTATTAGTGCTATGTATAGGGAGGTAGTGGCTTATTCACTAGCAGCACACGTGTTACAAATGAAACCTTAAAAAGTAAAGTAGTTGATTGTAATGGATATGGTGTAGTGTCATTCAGTGTTAAGGGGTGGGTAGCAGGTAATAGTGGTCAAGAGGTGGTCAAGCAGTGGTCAAGTAGTGGTCAAGTGAGGAAATTGTCGGGGAAAGTATGTGTAGTGAAACGGTAGTGGATAAAGTGGTAGATGACGTGGTCAAGAGCTGGTCAAACAATGGTCAAGTAGGGGTCAAGTGGTTGAGTGAGCACTTAAATTGTCGGGGAAAGTATGTGTAGTGTAACGGTAGTGGTTAAAGTGATCGATGATGTGGTCAAGAGGTGGTCAAGTAGTGGTCAAGTAGTGGTCAAGTGGTCGAGTGACAACTTTAATTGTCGGGGAAAGTATGTGTAGTGAAACGGTAGAGGATAAAGGGATAGATGACATGGTCAAATAGTGGTCAAGCAATGGTCAAGTAGGGGTCAAGTGGTCGAGTGATCACTTAAATTGTCGGGGAAAGTATGTGTAGTGAAACGGTAGTGGATAAAGTGATCGATGACGCGGTCAAGAGGTGGTCAAGCAGTGGTCAAGTGGTGGTCAAGTCGTCGACTGAACATTTAAAATGTAGAGAAAAGTACGTATAGTGAAACGGTTATGGTAAAATAAGTAATGACATGATCAAATAGTGGTCAAGTAGTGGTCAAGCTGTGGTCAAGTGGTCGAATGACCACTTAAATTGTAGGGTATGGTACGTGTAGTGAAACGGTGTTGGTTAAAGTGATCGATGAGGTGGTCAAGTAGTGGTCAAGTAGCGGTCAAGTACTGGTCAAATGGTCGAGTGACCACTTAAATTGTAGTGTAAGGTACGTGTAGTGACATGGTGATGGTTAAAGTGAGCGATGACGTGCTCAAGTAGTGGTCAAGTAGTGGTAAATTGTCGAGTGACTACTTAAATTGCGATGAAAGTAGGTCTAGTGACATGGTGATGATCAAGAGTTGGTCAAGTGGTGTTCAAGTACTGGTCGAGTCGTGGTCAAGGGTCAAGGGGTGGTCAAGTGACCCCTTAAGTTGTAGGGGAATTTACTGTAGTAACAGTAGTGGTTAAAGTGAGCGATGACATGATCAAGATGTTATGCCGACTGCTAAGTTCAGAAAGTAATGTCCTTAGTATTGGTAATTTCCCCAACAGGAGCGCCTCGAGCATTGATTTTGCATTGGTCAATAGCACCTAGTGGTACAGTCGACACACATGGACAATAGTTACATCCGGTCAAAGATGGCGTCGCACCCTATCACACATGGGTAATTGCTACAACCAGACTACGGCTCATTCGCTAAAACTAGTCAAATATGGCGTCACATCCGGTCACATGTGTAATGGTACAGCCGAGGCAAGGGCTCATTGGCTAAAACCAGTCAAAGAATTCCCTGCTTCCGATCACATATATAAGGATACAGCCACTACACGTGGCTAATGACTCAACCGGTCAAAGATGTCGATGCATCCAGTGACACACATAACGATACACGTGGAACACGTGGCTAATAACCCAATCGTTCAAAGACGGCGTCGCATCCGGTCACGGGGGTAATGGCACATCTGAGACACGTGGTTAAGAGGGAAACTATAGAAAAAGGGTGTCCTATCGGTTGTCGAGTCAGGGATCCTAACGTATGATGATCACTGTGGATAGGTGTGAATACACTGCATCATCAACACCGCATCCGAAGGGTAAAATGGTCACCCCCTTCTCTCTCTTTTTTCTATAACCGTGTAGTCCTAATGTTACCGGGTTACACCAAAGGACACCCGGGCATCAACACAACATAAACTGGTCTCGAAAACCCCATACGCGCGTGTAAACAACTAATCACAGTTTCCGACTAAGCCTTTCTCATACTCATAGACAGAGATGTGATCATCGATGCTAGTCAGGGAAGTCGTATCTGTACGTAACAACTATCGGGTCATACAACGACGAGTGGGTAGTGGATGTTAACAGATACACACAAACACAACAAACTGCCCCGACTCAACCTTAGGCAATGCACGTAACATGACAGGTCACATGTCCGCCGTCATAACCAGCGACGTTATCACGTAGCAAATTAGACATCCACACTTTCATTTCCTTTCTATGTGTCCATAGTGTCTGTCAGGGTCTTAAACTTGGCTCGCTAACCTAACAGTGTGGGACAGTACAAGTACAACGTGATTTGACGTAAGACTCAACGACACACCGTTCTATGGATTTATTCACATATCAAATACAGAACGATGATCACAACAATATACATTCGATACTTCAATACACTTACATACAGCTCACAAGTCTCACTCAAGATGTCCAGACACTCGACTTTCAGTACAGATACCACACAACGCCTTTCTCTCTGCACACGTCTGTCCGAGTCGAAGTCCCAGAGCTGTCTGCCGCTAATTCGCAACTCGCCTCTCACCTCAGGTGACGTCACGAGGCATGCGTGCGTTTAGCGTCGTCCTTGCTTGACCGCTGGTCGCTTGTCAGCCAGTAGTCTTGCAGGCCGGTAACCACTATTCGCCTGGCGGCGTAACGAAGTTACCGCATCCCTACTGGGAGCTAAGTCGCCTGGCGGGCGTAACGATGTCACTGCATCATCGTCCCCTTTCTGGACTCTGACACGCTCCCCCGGCAAATTCATGAAAGATGTCATCTTTCATGTATCATATATATACATACTGGGTTAATATTTAAACCTTGTCAGAGTCGACCCTTCTATTGTTATGTACATTTCTATCAAATGGAAATACATACACATATGCCATCGAAATATATAAGAAATGGAAGTTGCATTCAACGACATGTGGTGTTCAACCTTTAACACTTGTCAGGTTTCATCCTCTCGATGGCTGATTACCTCAATTGCATGAGTGACCCAGTCAGATCGGTAGTTCCAGCTTCACGCATCTACCTCGCAGCAAATAGAAAAAAACGTAATAATATGGTTCTTGAAACAAAAACCATCTAGCTAGACCGAAATACGACTTTATATAAGTCGTATAAAACGCTCAAACCCTGCCCTTATTTGGTCAGTAGCTCTCGTGTTGGTCTGCAATGTCGGCAACCCTCTGCCATGCTAGTAGATGTCTACCTGTTGTGTCAATAGTCTGGCACACTTGGCTATTTATACACAACACATTAGAATATACATTTCAAATTATGGCCCTTTGTGTAAGGATGTAATAACAAATAAATGAAAGGGAAATAATTTTAACATTCATGAAATACAATAATTTACAATAATTATTTTATTTCTTAGTGTCATCGCTTGACGTTTCTTCATATTAACGAGAAAAAGTCGGTAATATGAATACATTAATCAAGATATGATTCTAAGATTACACTACATAAATAAATAAACACACAATTCGTGTATTTCATTTATAGATTCCTAAAGATTTTAGAATCGTCATAGATATTTAAACTTTTATTTGTCGTCTGCTAATTTTACTCTAAATTTCTAACTAATCCAGAAGTACACACGAACATTAAAATCAGCTGATGTTGAAGCTTGTAGAACACACTTGTTCCGGTTTGATGTAGGTACGGAAAGTACCTTTCTCACAGTTCATGTGTTCGATGTTTCACAAAACCTTCTGGATTACGATTGAATGTTCATGTTGGATGTTTCACTACCGAACATTATGGATTTCGGTTCACTGCAGTGGAGTAGCTGTCAATGTTCAGTTTACACATTCATACTCGTCATTAAAATGGAATGATCCACACGCAGATGTCACTGTTAACTTGGATAGTTCGCTTAAGGTAAGTACTTGCGCGAATGTGACACTGTTATTGTTCTTGGTATATACAATTAATAAAGTTCGCTTTCTACCACACACTACACAATTATACAGGACAATCACTACATGAACTAGTAAAATAAGAACACTATTTATAATGGGGGTAATCCCTATCACAATATTGTAGACATTGCACAGCTTTTTGTGAATGGAAAAAATAATTCACTTATAAATGGCTGTGTCGGTCTGAGTGTATTTGTACATACTGCACTCATACATTGGTGCTTACTGGGTCGGTCGGACAACGGGACAAAAGATCGGCAATTGAGTTGGATCTGCCTGGAATATGTCGAACCTCAAAGCTGTAATCTTGAAGTTTAAGAGACCAACGCGCTACCATATGATTTGAGGGTACTCCTGAATTTATAAACCGTAAAGGGCTGCTGTCAGATTCCACGATAAAGTGACGTCCTAGAAGAAATCTGGACAATTTGGTTATACCTACCACTAAAGCTAGGGCTTCCAACTGAGGGATAGACCACGCCCGTTCTCTGGGCTTTAGTTTCCTGGATACGAAGTAAACGGGATGGAGTATGTTGTTGTACTCCTGCAACAAGACTGCTCCAATCGCCACGGAGCTAGCATCTGTACGCAATCTGAAAGGTAAACGGAGGTTGGGCAATTTGAGGATGAGATTATTCAAACTATTATCAGAAAAATATGATAGCACTTTTCGGAATGCAATTTGTAGGCATTCATTGTTTACAATTTTTTTCTGGTTTGTCTTTGGTTAGTAAATTAGTAAACACTTCGGTCAGTTCGGAAAAATCAGGAATGAACTGCCTGTAATAATTTATTAATCCCAACAAACTTCTGACTTGTTTCTTAGTAGTCGGAAGTGAGAGTTTTAGTATCTTGGACACAATTTTATCGTCTGTCATGACAAAACCATTGGATATTTTGTACCCCAAGAAAGTTATTTCCTGGTAGGCTATGTCTACTTTTGCAGGCTTTACAGTCAGTCCGTGCTGTCTAATACGTTCAAATGTATGTTCTAACGTCTTAATGTGCTCTGTCATTGTCTCTGTGTGAACACAGATGTCGTCAATATAGCAAATTATGTTAGGAATGTCTACAAGAAGGAGTCGTGTCATACGTACGAATGTGGCAGGGGCATTGACTAGCCCAAATGGAAGTTTGCACCATTCGTACAGTCCCCAAGGTGTGGCAAAGCTGTCAGATGTCTGCTCTGTTCGTCTACTGCTATTTGCCAATATCCTTTAGTCATGTCTAGCGTCGTAAAGAACCTAGCGTCTGTCAGTTCTGTCAGAAGATCGTCAGTGTTTGCCATTGGCTCCAAATCTAGAACAGTTATTTTATTTAGCTTCCTATAGTCGATGCACAGTCTTATTGTATTGTCCTTTTTGCGTACAATCACCATTGGAGATGAGAAGTCTGACTGGGATCGTCTTATGATTTTGTTTTTCTCTAAGTTGATGATTTCCTGGTGTAAATGTTCTTTGTAATGTAATGGAATGGTGAATGGTCTGCATTTTATGGGTGTGTTTGATGTGAGTGTGATGTGATGCTGTACTAATTCTGTTTGTCCTGGGTTGTTGGAAAAGATGGTGTTGTATTGCTGTATAAGCTGCTTGCAACTGTCTGTCTCTGCTTGAGTTAACTTTGGGTTGATTTTAATCTCCTTCAAGCAGTTTGTCGTGTCTAATGCAGGCATTGGAATCTCGTCACTAGCATCGTCGTCTTCGTGATCTATTATCACTGTACAAGCTGTCGTATCGTCTTGTTCGTTTTCTCTGTTGTGGTATGGTCTTAGCATATTTATGTGAAATATTTTATGTTTGTCTTTTATGAGGATTTCGTAGTCTACAGGTGAAATCTGTCTCGTCACTTTAAAAGGTCCCTGCCAAGAATCAGTCAATAGGAGTCTGTCACTAGGTAGTAGAAGAAGAACGTCCAGTCCAGGTGTCAAAGTTACCGTCCTGTTACCTTTGTCAGCATACTGTCTATAAGTAGCACCAGATAGTTTTAGTGCATTCTTTGCAATAACACAAGATTGATGATTCTTTCACGCAATGATGTGACATATACGTATGATGATATGGGTTTAAGTACTGGAGTAGAATCAGTTAACATTTGGTGATAAATGGTCAATGGGCCGCGTGGTTTGGCACCATAGATAAGTTCAAAAGGAGAGAAACCGGTACTAGAATGAGGTACCTCGCGATAAGCAAAGAGAATAGCTGGTAGATATACATCCCAGTTATTGGGGTGCTCTTGCGTTACTTTGGCAAGCATGTGCTTTAGATCCCCGTTAAATTTTTCCACAATTCCACTACTGTGAGGATGGTAAGGGGAATTGAAACATTGCTTTACTCCCAACATTTTGGTGAAAGCTTGGGTAGATGCTGCAATAAACTGAGTGCCCCTATCAGATTGGATAGTATCTGGAAAACCTATCCGAGAAAAAATATGGAAGAAAACTTCCATTATATCATTGGCAGTAATGTTCTTTAGCGGAATCGCTTCTGGCCAGCGACTACATTGATCAATAACAGTTAGAATATATTTATTCCCTTTAGTTGTTGTATGATTAAGAGGGCCCACTATGTCAACAGATAGTTTTTCAAAAGGTCGACTGGCTAAGTCAGTAACTTGTAACTTTGCCTGTGGGTTTTTTCCTTTTTTTTACCAGTTTCTGGCAGGTGTCACAACTTCTGCAATATTCTTTAATGTCATTGCAAAATTTTGGCCAATGGAACTGTGTCAATAACCTTGATCTGGTCTTAACGTATGCCATGTGCCCTGCAAGAGGTATATCATGAGCAAGATGTAAGGCTTGCTTGCGATAATTTCTTGGCAAAACAGTTTGCTCTGTTGTATTGTCACCTTTGGTGTAATACCTGGTGAGTATATAATTTTTCATAGCAAAATGCCATTTTGCATTCTTTGTTACCTTTGGCTTTTGGCCGATCAGGTTAAAGTATTTTGACAATGAAGGATCAGCTTTTTGAGCTGTTACAAATGTTTCCTTCATGGTGTTAGTAGGTAGTGAATCTGGGCTAAGCATTTGTATAGCCTCAGTTTGATTACTTTCATCTTGCACTCTAGCAGTAGATCTCGTTACTGCGTTCACACATTCAATGATATCAGATGGTGATGGAACAATGTTATCAATGTCATGAGAACTTAATGCTACATTAGCTACTATACAATCAATAGGTGGTGTGACATTATTCATGATGACATTTGATGGTGATGTTATGGTATCATCAATACATAGAGATGTTATGTCATGAGGTTTATCATTCACCTCTGGTAAATTTCCAATAATTACATCACACACTGGGTTTGTTAATGCAGCACACTTTACTTTCCCAGTGAGGAAAGGTGTTTCAATATATGCCCATGCTAATGGGTATTTCTCAATATTGCCTGAGAATGTTCTGCATGTTACGTGCCTGCCTGTATAGTCTGAGGCATTATGAACGTTCTCTTTAGACCAATAAGTGAACTGCCTGTGTCACGAAGGACTCTAGCTGCCTTGCCATTCACATATCCGTGATGGATGATTATCTTGCCTTTTGAATCTACTACCAAATTAGCTTCTTCATTGGTAATAGGGATGGCGTGACCGCATGTTAAAATACCATCTTCATAGAAGGTGTTACAAACAGAGCATTTATTTGCGCTAAATATGTCAAAAGCCTGTGCTGAGTTCACAGGGTGTTTTCTCTGGCTGTTCTTCGTCTGACGCCGAACTGTCAAAACAAGGCGGCATTTGCTTTGTTGGTCATGTGCCTACCTTTACAATCTTTTCGATGGTGTCCGTACGCCTTACAGAGGAAACATTTACGCAAACTTCTGAAGGATTTACGCTCCTGATCTTGTCTGTTTACCATGTTTAATAGGTACGTATGGTATCCTGGTTGTTTATCGCACATTTCATTCTGATTATGTGAAAATTTACAATAACTACAATGCTTAAACTTCTCAGAGGTAGGACTTTGAGGTTTCTGCCTACTGTAGGGTTTGTCATAGTTAGCCGCTGCTACAAAGTTAATGTCAGTAGCTTCAGTGGCAAAACAATGTTTGTTGGCTGTGTAGTACGCCGAACCCCGTCTCTCAATCTCATCCACACTAGTGCATTCATTCTCTAAGAAAAATTTCGAAAATGGTGAAGGAATAGATGATACAATTTTGTCTCTAATGATCAGATCTTCTAATTTCTGATAATTTTTGTCAATTTTAGCTGCTGAAGTCCATTTGGTGAATATATCTCGGACTAAGCAGAGGTAATCAGAGAACGTTTGAGTTGGTTTTGGGCTCAACTTACTGAATTGTTCTCTGTAACCTGCCTCATCTAACATAAAATGTGCCATAATCTTAGATTTCAGATAATGGTAATCTTTTCTGAGGTCTTTGGGGATGGTTTCAATGACTTTAAGAGGTTCCCCTGATAAACTCCTCATGTAAACAATATTCCATTCAGACAGTGGAACCTGGTAATGTTCCATTAAAGTTTCAAAATTTTGGGTAAAGGCTGCGATGCAGTCACCCGAGGTATAATTACGTACAATACCTTGATATTTCTTGTACTGGTTTTCTTTCTCCAGTCTCTCAGATTTCTTAGACTCTTTGTTAATCGCAGTCTCAGTGTCAAGTTGTTTCATTTTTAACTTTAACTCCAGTTCTTCTCTCTTGCTCTGAGCTGCTATTTCTGCCTTTTTCAACTCACTATCTATCTCAGCTTGCTTTAAGGCTGTTTCTGCCTCTATTAGCTTGGCGACTCTTTCAGCTGCCCTTTCTTCGCGTTCATTTGCTTTCTCCTGTACTAGTAGGTATTCAGAGTATTTCTTCTCACTCCATTTTGTCAACTCATCACCTGTCAACTGTAATTTTATTCCCATATCAATGAAATCAAATAATGAAGACATGATGAAAAATGTCAATGAAATACCAGCCACACAAAATATGTTATAAGTGGTTAGTAATAAACAATTTACAATTGATTTCTACTGACAACACGTGCCTCAAATTGCTTCCTTAAAGTATAGAAAAAGAAAAATATACTCAAGTGCCCTCAGTGCGGTGAAGAATGGTTGGAAATCGGGCTAGGAACTGTAGGGTCGTTACTTCGAGAACACAAATGACCTCTACGGCAAGGTTTCGGATGGTACGGAAAAACCTGCTTTATTTTGGAGGAAAATAAATTAGCGTCTATTTGTTGGTGTGTGCCTGCTTGTCACTAAGTGTTGATTAGGTTTGTATGGCATCGAGTGTAGTTGTAGGTCGTAAGTTTGTCTGTCAACAATTTTTTTTTTCAAAACACAAGTCACTCTCTTTCCAAACTTTTTGCTTCCGACAACTCACTTCACAAAGACAATCTACATGTATCTCAACACTCTACAACATTGATGACACATCACTTACATCAAGATGACATTCAGTAAGGACATAGACATCAAGTTTACAAGATGGCGACAAGGTCAAAATGGCGACAAGATCACAATGTCGACAAGGTCAAAACGGTGACAATGTTCACAAATCACAAATGTTTTACACGCTTACAAGAACAAACAATATGTATGCACTGTACGTTTACAAATAGTCTTACACATGTTTAAACAATGTAGTTACTAATCAAAATGAGCCTTCAACGATCACATTACATGTACTATAAGGTTTGACAAAAATTATAAGTACACAAACTCTAGTTTTAAATCGTTACTCACATAAACACGTTCATTTTAAAGCCGGACGAATGCCACCACGACCACACTTGTCAGGGTCTTAAACTTGGCTCGCTAACCTAACAGTGTGGGACAGTACAAGTACAACGTGATTTGACGTAAGACTCAACGACACACCGTTCTATGGATTTATTCACATATAAAATACAGAACGATGATCACAACAATATACATTCGATACTTCAATACACTTACATACAGCTCACAAGTCTCACTCAAGATGTCCAGACACTCGACTTTCAGTACAGATACCACACAACGCCTTTCTCTCTGCACACGTCTGTCCGAGTCGAAGTCCCAGAGCTGTCTGCCGCTAATTCGCAACTCGCCTCTCACCTCAGGTGACGTCACGAGGCATGCGTGCGTTTAGCGTCGTCCTTGCTTGACCGCTGGTCGCTTGTCAGCCAGCAGTCTTGCAGGCCGGTAACCACTATTCGCCTGGCGGCGTAACGAAGTTACCGCGTCCCTACTGGGAGCTAAGTCGCCTGGCGGGCGTAACGATGTCACTGCATCATCGTCCACCTTTCTGGACTCTGACAGTGTCTTTACATCTTTCTCCAGAAAGCCATTTCCAAGACCAATATATGTTTTTTCAGTGTACCTGCTCAGTGCCGCACTTCACAACCAGACAAAAGCACACCTTTTATTACCACTTCAACCGTCAAATAAGAAAATATATTAGACAAAATATTAAAATTATTGATCAAATACAGAAATATCTCGTCCAAACTTATAAAAAGTAGGAACATTTGTTAACCTATTGGGAAAAATATCAATCAAGTAGGAAAGTGTGTTAGTGAAATAGAAAAAAATATTGACCATGTCTTGTCCACACTTATGAAAAATAGGGAAATTTGTTAGTCAATTGAGAAAAAAGATTGACCAAGTAACGAAATACCCCCACCAAACTTATAAAAAGTACGAAACTTTGTTAAGCAAGTATGAAAATGTATCGACCAAACAGAGAAATATATCACCCAAATTTATAAAAAGTAGGAACATATGTTAACCAAATGGAAAATATCTTGGCCAAATAGGAAAATTTGTTAGCCAAATGGGGAAAATATTGTCCAAGTAGCGAAATACATCGTTCAAACCTACGAAAAATATAAAACTTTGTTAATTAAATGTGAAAATTTTGGCCAAATTTCAACCAAACTTATAAATATGTCAACTAAACTTATAAAAAAGTAGGAACATTTGTCAGCCAAATGGGAAAAAGGTCGGCCAAATACAGAAATAACGCAATCAAACTTATAAACATTAGGAAAATTTGTTAACCTAATGAGATAAATATTGACCAAGTAAAGAAAAATTTACACCAAATTTACAAAAAATAGGAAAATGTGTTAACCTAATGAGAAAGAAATATTGGCCAACTAAGAAATCATGTTAACCAAATAGGATAAAGTATCGGTCAAACTTATAGATGTCTCGTTTAAACTTATAACATGTATGAAAATTTGGTAGGCAAAGGTGAAAAATATTGGCCAAGTAATGAAATATCGCATCCAAACTTATAACAAGTAAGAAAGCATGCCAGTAACTTCAAGAAATATGTCGACCGAAGTAATGTAATAGGCAAAAAGATGGACATACTTATAAATATGTCGACCTTTATAAGAAAATGTTACCCATATTAGGAAAAATATTGGCCAACGTATGAAATATCTCGACCAAACTTACAAAGAGTAGGAAAACATGTCGACCAAAGTAAGAAAATTTGTTAGCCAAAGATGAAAAATAGTGGCACAGTAAAGAAATATCGCATCCAAATTTTATAAAATGTATGAAAATGTGTTAGCCAACGGTGAAAACTATTGACCAAGTAAAGACATTTCTTGTCCAAACTCATAAAAAATAGGCAAATTTGTTAACTAAATGTGAAAATTATCGGTCAAACTTATAAATATCTCCACCAAACTTATAAAAAATAGGAAAATTTGTTAGCCAAATGTGAAAATTTTGACCAAGTAAAGAAATATCTCATCCAAACTTATAAAAAAGGTCGACTGATATAAGAAAATATGGTACCCAACGTAGGAAAAATAGTGGCTGAGTTACGAAATAGCTCGACCAAACTTACAAAAACTTAGAAAAATATGTCTACCTAAGCAGGAAAATGTATTAGCCAACGGTGAAAAATAGTGACAATGTAAAGAAATAGTGCATCCAAATTTATAAAATGTAGGAAAATTTATTAGCCAAATTGACAAAACTGTTGACTAAACTTATAAATATCTGGTCCAAACTTATGAAAAGTAGGAAACTTTATTACCCAAAGGTGAAAAATATTGTCCAAGTAAAGACATGTTTCAACCAACTTTATAAATATATCACCCAATCTTATAAAAAGTAGAAACATTTGTTAGCCAAATGGGAAAAATGTTGGCCAAATACAGAAATAGCTCGACCAACCTTATAAAAATCTAGGAAAAAATATTAGCCAACACAACTAAAATGTCGACCAAGGTTATAAATGTCACATCCAAACTTATGAACTGTAGGAAATTTTATTAACCAAATGTGAAAAAATATTGACGAAGTACAGACATATTTCAATCAAACTTATAAACTTGTCGTCCAAAGTGATAAAAACTAGGAAAATCTGTCAACCAATCTAAGAAATAGCTATGGAAAAGTAAGAACTATGTCGACCAAGCAAAGACAAATGTGTTACCCAAAGTAGGAAAAAATGTAACTTCTGTAGTTATGCCAAACGTGTCTTGAACTTTTATCTGAAAAGACGTTATCAATGTCACCACTTTTCCGATTTTACATTACCGAAAGCTCCAACTTCAGAGTATCTGCTACAGAAACCCTTATACAGACTAATCACTCATCTCTCCACACTCTTGGTTTCTTTCTAATACAAAGTGGTCACATCACCAAGAACGTCAAACCTCCATTATACACGTGCTCCATTCAAACAGACATAACAACATTTATGGTAAGGTCGTCTATGGTTCCACCTGGTATAATTTCTGTATCACCTAGGTATTCGTCATCACGAAACCATTTCCCATCGCTGCCATCTTCAACTTTCCATACCACAATGTCTGCTACACTACCCTTTCATTGTTCCAGCTTTCAACAATACAACGGTTTTTTTTCTCTCGAAGTCTGCCTAAAATAACATTTCTTAGGGTGTCCACTCCTAGCTCACTTTACCATTTCACATCCGCAATAACGACAAGTCTGCAAGCAACCACCACTGTCTGTTATAAATTTGGCCTTTCTTAAATACACCCTTACCTTAGTGAACTCATGAATACCAGCTACCACATCTTCTAACCGAATTTCAATGTTTCATAACAAATAACACTAACATTCTTTTTGATTACAGAACAATATAATTTCTGGTGACTAGGCAGATTTTCCAACCTAATGGAGGTAAAGCATCTGTCCCCTTAACATACTAGGTGCTATTCTAGACAACGAATAGGGTCATCAACCATCACCCCTACGAAGAACTTGAAAAAAAAACAACAACAACAGAGAGAAGGGTTCCTGGGACGAATTATTTGAATTCGTTGGACTACCACAGTAACTAAAGATGATCGCCTAATGAAGAGCCTAAGGAAAATAAAGCATTATATACACCAAACATCTTCAAACTCTTTCTAACTAACACTAACTATACATCAGACACAACAAACTCTTTCTGTAAGAGACATAGACACAAAACACTGTTAGAAACGGAAAAAGTTAAATTTTAATTAAAATTTAAAACTAATAAATCGCAATTTTATCGTTCGCTTCACTTAATATATAGATATAAACTAAGTATAGGTATAGATTAATTATAGGACTATATCGAGCTTACATTGTGCACAATAAAAATTGCGATTTATTAGTTTTAAATTTTAATTAAAATTTAACTTTTTCCGTTTCTAACAGTGTTTTGTGTATGGGGTTTTCGAGACCAGTTTATGTTGTGTTGATGCCCGGGTGTCCTTTGGTGTAACCCGGTAACATTAGGACTACACGGTTATAGAAAAGAGAGAGAGAAGGGGGTGACCATTTTACCCTTCGGATGCAGTGTTGATGATGCAGTGTATTCACGCCTATACACAGTGATCATCATACGTTAGGTTCCCTGACTCGACAACCGATAGGACACCCTTTTTCTATAGTTTCCCCCTTAACCACGTGGCTCATATGTACCATTACCCCCGTGACCTGATGCGGCGCCGTCTTTGAACGATTGGGTTATTAGCCACGTGTTCCACGTGTATCGTTATGTGTGTCACTGGATGCATCGACATCTTTGACCGGTTGAGTCATTAGCCCCGTGTAGTGGCTGTACCCTTATATATGTGATCGGAAGCAGGGAATTCTTTGACTGGTTTTAGCCAATGAGCCCTTGTCTCGGCTGTACCATTACACATGTGACCGGATGTGACGCTATATTTGACCAGTTTTAGCGAATGAGCCGTAGTCTGGTTGTAGCAATAACCCATGTGTGACATGGTGCGACGCCATCTTTGACAGGATGTAACTATTGTCCATGTATGTCGACTGTACTACTAGGTGCTATTGACCAATGCAAAATCAATGCTCCAGGCGCTCCTGTTGGGGAAATTACCAATACTAAGGAGATTACTTTCTGAACTTAGCAGTCGGCATAACATCTTGATCATGGCATCGCTAAACTTTAACCACTGCTGTCACTACAGTAACTTCCCCTACAACTTAAGGGGTCACTTGACCACCCCTTGACCCTTGACCACTACTCGACCAGTACTTGAACACCACTTGACCAACTCTTGATCATCACCATGTCACTAGACCTACTTTCACCGCAATTTAAGTAGTCACTTGACCATTTACCACTACTTGACCACGACTTGAGCTCGTCATCGCTCACTTTTACCATCACCATGTCACTACACGTACCTTACACTACAATTTAAGTGGTCACTCGATCATTTGACCAGTACTTGACTGCTATTTGACCACTACTTGACCACCTCATCGATCACTTTAACCAACACAGTTTCACTACACGTACCATACCCTACAATTTAAGTGGTCATTCGACCACTTGACCACTGCTTGACCACTACTTGACCACTATTTGATCATGTCATTACTTATTTTACCATCACCGTTTCACTATACGTACTTTTCTCTACATTTTAAGTGTTCAGTCGACGACTTGACCACCACTTGACCACTGCTTGACCACCTCTTGACCACGTCATCGAGCACTTTATCCACTACCGTTTCACTACACATACTTTCCCCGACAATTTAAGTGGTTACTCGACCACTTGACCACCACTTGACCACTGTTGACCACCTCTTGACCATGTCATCGATCACTTTATCCACTACCGTTTCACTACACATACTTTCCCCGACAATTTAAGTGATCTCTCGACCACTTGACCCCTACTTGACCATTGCTTGACCACTATTTGACCATGTCATCTACCCTTTATCCACTACCGTTTCACTACACATACTTTCCCCGACAATTAAAGTTGTCACTCGACCACTTGACCACTACTTGACCACTACTTGACCACCTCTTGACCACGTCATCGATCACTTTAACCACTACCGTTTCACTACACATACTTTCCCCGACAATTTAAGTGGTCACTCGACCACTTGACCCCTACTTGACCATGTTTGACCACCTCTTGACCACGTCATCTACCACTTTATCCACTACCGTTTCACTACACATACTTTCCCCGACAATTTCCTCACTTGACCACTACTTGACCACTGCTTGACCACCTCTTGACCACTATTACCTGCTACCCACCCCTTAACACTGAATGACACTACACCATATCCATTACAATCAACTACTTTACTTTTTAAGGTTTCATTTGTAACACGTGTGCTGCTAGTGAATAAGCCACTACGACCCTATACATAGCACTAATAACCACCCCTTATCAACTAATTTCACTAAGCCATACCCACTATTACTACTATCGCCACCGCAACTATTCCTTCTATTCCTACTAATGTACACCGCCAATGTGCTAACAGTTCAAAATATTTTAACACACCACTCATCCACGTTTTTACAACCCGTTACTTAATGACTTTTCCGTATGCACCCCTCCACGTCTGTTATGAACCGACCACCGTCACACCCGCCGGAGATTTTCCCACACTTGCCGACGTATAACTCCCGGTACTACCTTCCAGACTTTCCCACACTTCCCCGCCAAGGAAAAAAAAAACAATTTATAACTTTGTCTATACATTTTCTATTAAAAATTATTATATGCCTTACTTGTTTGTTTGTTATTTTGAATGTTTTATGTTGTATTTTTTATGTTATTCACTACACATACCTACTCTGATGAGTCACTAGACCACACCTACTCTGATGAGTCCCTTCGCAACACCTCTGACCACGCCTAGTTTTAAAAAAAAAATTAGTTATCGCCCTTTGCGGAGGAAATCGATTTCCTCCGCAAAAAAATGGGCGGCTTTAGCCCGAAATACACTACTCCCCACTTATTCATGTACGGCTTAACGAACTGGGGACTGGAGTTGATTTAGTTGCATCCACTCAGGCAAGCATCACATTCATTCACGACATACTGGTGAGCTATCAAAGTTGTGGATATAAGATCTGGGTGTTGATTGGCAACCAGCATTGCCGGAAATATTTGTGATTCGCTTGCGGTTTCGTTGCACCGACAGCTTCATCACCCGGCAGGCTTCATCAAAGTGGACACCGTGGCTGATCCTCTCTTTGTTAGCCAGATAGGGCCAGTCTGCTTCAGGGTTCACCACTGTCACCAGTACTATTCAACGTGTATACGGTGCCGATCACTGAACAACAGTTGGACGGGAGGGGTAGGACTCTGTCATTCGTTGACGACATCCTCGTGTATCGACAGGGTCGAGATAGACAGGCGGTTGCCAATGATATGCAGGGCGAACTAGATCGAATTTCCTCATGGTGTGCTTATTCCGATGCCCTTGTCAACCCTGCAAAGGCAACGGTTACATGGTTCTCACTAAACAACCATATTGTGAAAACAGACCTGCCGGCAGTAAGAATGGATGGGAGCAGTTTGAGTAGAACCCAGTCAATGACATATCTTGGCGTGAGGCTTGATCGTAGCCTGTCCTTCAGAGATCATGTCGATTATGTCATAACGAAGGCTCGAAAAGGTTTGTCAGCAATGAGAGTCATGGCGACTGCCAATATCGAGCAAAGACTGCTAATACTTCTGTTCCAAGGACTTGTACTTTCACGCATCGAGTATGCCCTGGCCATCCTCACTGTCAGCCCTACACAGATTGGAAGACTCGAAAAGGTACAAAACGAAGCCATGCGCATCATTTTGGGCTGCACGAGAGACACCAGCTGTGTAGCAATGAGATACCTCCTTGACTTCCCGACAATGGAACACAGGATCAAGATCTGGAGAGCTCGTGCATACTTAAAAATAAGTGCAGATGAGCAGCACCCTCTGCATGACGCTATATTCAGAGAAAAGGGTGACAGGCTAAAGAGGGGCAAATCATGGATGGGTCGGGCGGAAGATGTCGTCAGACAGGTCTGCAGTCTTACCAGTATCAACCCCGGCAAGGAATGGGTGCCGGTGCCTCCAGCCTTTAAGTGCACTTTCTCCTGCATTATCACACTCGACAGACGGTGCAGAGAGCAGAACCCTGCCGCTGTCAATGCAGATGTTAACGCGCTCATCTATGAACACTCAGATAGCCCCGAAGTGCTCATCTATACAGATGGATCTGTTGTAAAGCAGCAGAGAAGTGCGTGGGCATTTACAGCCCGTTCAGCGGGCCGAACCGTTCAAGAATCCAGTGGTGCCCACTCTATGACCACGAGCTAGCATGACGATGGAGGTGATGGCAGTTACACAGGCTTTCATATGGCTGGAATCACAGCATTATACCAACGTGTGTGTACTAAGTGATTCAATGAGCATGATTCAGAAGGATCGAAGCTGGATCTGTACGTAGACAGTGGACTGAATCGCTGCAGAAGTCTGTTGTCCGTAAAGTCACCTTTATCTTCGTCCCGGGACATGCGGGAGTCGAGGGAAATGAACGAGCTGACAAACTGGCTGGCTCTGCACCCCCTGTAGATGGCCAGCCCATGGATCGTGCCGATGTTATTAACGTCCTTAAAGATTTGGCGAGAACAGAGGATTTTGACGTCAGTGATTCCACATCGCTGTCCAGGATGAAAGACCTGGGAGTAAGAATCGGTACAGCCAGACGCGAGAGGTACATCGGGAAAACAAAGTGCCTCGTCAACCAACACAGAACTGGCACTATTAGCCACCGGACGCTGATGCATATGCTGGGGGGAGGATCTGAGCACCTATGGACATGTCCGGAGTGCAACGAAGTTACCCCAACTGATAACTGATAACTGATAACTTGTTAGCCAGACCAGTATATGCGCAGGATGCCCCAGGTGGAGGATAATTAAACCCAACCCTGACACATCAACAGCTTTGCGTCTGTAACGATACCACTAATGATGAAAGGATCATTATCAACATCAACGTGCTTGACCTGTGCAGAGCCCGCTTCCCCCATTATAATAGTCTTCCGAAATATCTCTATATCTTAATCCAGGTGTCGTGCCTTAGTTGCTGTCATGGGAAAAATCATCTGTCACATCTTAAATACATTTATGTTGCCATGTATAAAATCATCTGTCACATCTTAAATACATCTACGATGTCATGTGTAAAATCATCTGTCACATCCTGAATACATCTATGTTGTGGTGTGTAAAATATGTGTCCCATCTTGAATACATCTATGTTGTGGCTACATCTTCTATACATCCCCGACAACAATTATACGCGGAATAAAAGGGTATAACATAAAAACTGTAATTCAGCCAAATATACGAGGCGGCTTCAAATGAAAACCCTAAATGGTGTTTTGTTGTGACTATATTGTGAAAAAGTACAGAACCAATGTATACTGTTTCTATGTAGTCACCACTGCGTTCAATGCAAGTCCTCCAGCGCCAATAGCGTGCTTGGATTCCTTTAGAAAAATATTCCCTGAAGTTACGCCACAGGGATCTGCAATCTCACCGGTGCTCTTTAATTTGTATACGAGCAAGATTGCATACCTAGAAGCACCAGGGGTTGGAAGGATTCTAACATTTGCAGATGATATTCTTGCATACAGGCAGGGGAGAAATAGGGATCAAACAGCCCAGGAGCTACAGGTGACAGTAGACAAAGTGATTGACTGGTGCACTGAAATGAGTGCTGTCATCAACCCGGAAAAGGCGGCTGTGTTGTGGTGCTCTCTGGACAACAGGATTGTGAGAGATGATGCCCCAAGCCTCACGATAGATGGTAGAAGCGTCAACAGAGAGAACAAACTGAAGTATCTGGGAATCACATTTGACAGGAGTCTGTCCTTCAAGGACCATGTGGAGACGGTTGTGACAAGATCTCAAAAGGGACTCAATGCACTTAAAACTATGGCTGCAATGGACACAGAGCAGAGAATGCTCTTCACACTATACCAGCACTTGATCCTCTCAGTGATTGATTATGGACTAGGACTACTCACTGTCTCAAAGTCAGCTGGTGAAATTAGAGCGCATACAGAATGAAGCTATGCGGGTCATTCTGGGATGCACCAGAGACACCCGAGTTGTGTGTATGCGTTACATCCTTGGTCTGCCGTCTATTGCAGGTAGGCTCAAGCTGATGCAAGCGAAGGCATACCTCAGAGTAGCTGCAGACACAGATCACCCGTTGCATGAGGCGCTGGACGCCGTTAAGGGTCAGAGACTGATAAGAGGGAAATCATGGATGACTCAAGCGGAGGATACGATCAGACAGGTGTGCCCCCTGGAGAACATTAGGCGTGGAGAGGAGTGGGTCATAGTGCCAGCCGTGCAGTCAGACTTGTGCAGAGTTGTAATCACATTGAGCCGGGAGTGCAGGGAGTGGCCACGGAAGTAGAAATTCAGCAACTAATTCAGAAAATTCTCACCCAGGTGATGTGATTATCTACACAGATGGTTCGGTGTTGAGAGGTAGGAGAAGTGCTTGGGGGTTCTTGGCAAAAACTAATGGTCGGCGTTTGGTGCAGGAGAGCCTGGCGTATGATGACACTACATCTAGCTTAAGAATGGAGGTGAAGGCGGTCAGTGCAGCTTTCCGCTGGATAGAAAACACGTTACATACACACATTGTGATTGTAACTGACTCAGAAAGCATGCTGAGAAGGGTGAGAACAGGCAAGCCTCGTGCAGAGTGGATTGCTTCGCTTCGGAGGTCACGGGTAGCAAGCATCACCTGGATCTTTTCTCCTGGGCATGCCGGTGTGCTGGGGAATGAACAGGCGGACAGATTGGCTGTCTCGGCAGAACTTGGTGGAGTATTGATGCATGACAAGGCAGATGTGGTTGCGGCCTTGTGGGAGCACGTGTACACCTCGGAGGAGCAAAAGAATCACCATAGTCTGGTTAGAATGAGGCAGCGAGGAGTGATGAGGGGATCTGGCCGACGCTCGACGCTCAGAGGAAAGGCGAGACGGACATATAATCAGATTGCTACTGGAACTATTAGTGTTGGAACTCTTCGCTTGTTGCTGAGGATGGGGACGGAGCGCTTATGGGAATGTCCCGAATGCTGTGATGTCGGTTCCTAGATCAATCAATCAATCAATCAATCAATCAATCCCTGACGGTACTACTCGGTGTGCATGACCTAGTGGTAAATAGTCTGTCACAGATGTCATGCTGTTTGGAAACTTCCTACTCCACTCATACACTTGCTCGACTGACAGACGTGCATCATCATACTGGATCTTCATTTGCCGACAAATTTCAGTTATGATCGCAACCACTCTTCGCTCTTGGGGCGCCTAAGGTCACAGGGAAGATCTAAACCAACAAGAAGAATCTTTACTCAACCACCATGGTGGACACCAGAGGTCGAGAATTCATGGAGGGAAAAGAGGGTGGCCATAAGGAATTGGCAGAGGGTGCAGAGAGCAACCAATTCAGTTGACACAGAATTGGAAGAGGCTGAAAGGTATAAACAAGTAAAGGTGCAGGATTTCAAACTCTAGGCAGCAGAGGCAAAGAGGATTAAGTGGGAACAGTTTATCAATGAAGTCGGTGGGGATGTGACATTGGGAAAATTCTGAAGGTTGCACCGGCAGATGAAGAGACAGGTGATGCCTGATACACATGGCACCGTTTATGATGATAACAACCGACTTATGACAACTGACAAGGACAAAGGGGAGGCTTTACTTGCGCGATTATTAAAACAGACGGATCAGCAAGATAGGGCTATTAGAGATAACGTCAGAGAAGCCTTGTCACGGGTCACTAGGAAGGAGGTCATTGAGATTAAAGTGGAGGACATTAAACGGGTACTTATGCGGGCTAAAGAACGAACGAACGAACGAACGAACAAACTTTATTTTAAATGGGTAATAAATTGGGCATGCAGGCCCGTCTTACATTCGGCCCTTTTAATCACTCATCCTTCATTCATCAAATGTGCATGTTACATTTACATAGGGAAAAAAACACATTGTCAAATGGATGTTGTAAGCTTAAACAATGCATATTACGCATGGTACATTCACATGGGGAAAAAAAACATTGTCAAATGAAAGTGCATATTGCAATGTTGTGAGACACATCCCCCATCCACCCTCACATCCCGCAGCCACCCACACAATCCGCAGCCACCCACACATCCCCCACCCACCACATCTCCCCCACCACAAGACACAGCGCCACGTCCAGATGGGGTGAGATACTCCCATATGAGGAACATAAATGATGGGGACTTGGAGGAGATGGCTCTTTATTTCAACCTAATCATAAATACGGCGGAAATACGCCACGATTGACTGCATAGCTACCTGGTCCAGTCCCAGTCCCAAAGCCAGGTAAGGACCACTCCAGAATTAATGGATACCGAATCATAACCCTGCAAAACACGTATAGCAAAGTCCTCGAAAAGATAGTAGCACGCAGGCTTCAGCAACATTTGGAAAGTCGGAATCTGCTTCCCCAAGGACTCGGGAGCTACCGGCCTGGAAAGGACACCTGGGCCAATGCTGCAACTTTTGCATTTGATGTCTACGAGGGCTTCCAGGATAAACAAGAGACAGTGGCGGTAGCTCTTGACATGAAGGATGCGTATAACAGGGTCAGGTATGATCTGTTGATATACACACTGTTGGACATGGAAGTCTGCCCTTGCCTAGTTAGATGGGTTGCGGCAGTCCTTTATGAGCGTAATGTTGCACTGCGCATGGGTACCTGGACTTCTGACCCCTGTACTATTACACCTGGGTTGCCGCAGGGATCTGCCTTGTCCCCAGTGCTCTTTAATGTCTACGCCAACAAAATTGCAGCTATTGAGAAAACCAGGTGTTGGTAGAATCTTGACATTTGCAGATGATGTGCCGGTGTACATACAGGGCAGAGACAGGGCCAGTTTGGTGAAAGACGTACAGATGGCGGTAAACAAGGTGACGGAGTGGTGCAGGGACGCAGGGGCCATTTTAAACCCAGACAAGGCATCGGTTTTATGGTATTCCCTGGACAACCGGATCTTCAAGGCAGACGTCCCAGGTATTATGTTGAATGGATGCCATCTTAGTCGAGAGAGTAAACTGAGGTACTTGGGTATCACCTTTGACAGGTGTTTGTCTTTTAAGGATTTGGTGGTGAAGGCTGGTTGGGGACTTAATGCACTGAGGGCTATGGCAGCAACCGGGGTAGATTAGAGAATGTTGTAAGGCTCTTTCAGCAGTTAATAATTTCTGTCATTGAGTATGGTTTGGGGCTGATTACAGTATCAAAAAGCCAGCTTGAAAGATTGGAGCGCATACAGAATGCTGCCATGCGGTTAATACTGGGGTGCACAAAGGACACACCAATTATCTGCATGAGGCATATCCTGGCGCTGCCTACAATGACGGATAGACATAGGGTCCTTCAGGTCAAATGGTACCTGAGAGTTGCCGCAGACAGGGATCACCCGCTGCATGCAGCATTGGATATGGTAAAGGGTCATAGACTAAGACGAGGCAGGTCCTGGATGGCACAGGCAGAACTTTCTATAATTCAGGTGTGAGATCTAGAGACCATCAATCGTGAAAGAGAGTGGGTTGAAGTTCCGGATGACATGACGGACTGGCACAATGTAATAATAACACTGGGTCGTGAGAGCAGAGAATGGGCAGCGGGCCGCACTGAGTTTAAAGTGCAACAGCTAATCCAGAGCAACACACATCAAGGTGACATAGTCATCTACACCGATTGGTCAGTGGTGAGAAACAGACGTAGTGGCTGGGGCTTTATTGTAAAGGCTAATGGGCGAGTCTTGAAAAAGGAGAGCCTGACATATTAGACTACGACCTCCAGCATGAGAATGGAGGTGGAGGCAGTAACAGCGGCATTCCTGTGGCTAGAGGAGACTACTGCAGCACACGCTGTGTTTATTACGGATTCAAAGAATATGCTTAGTAAGATGGAGAAAGGAATGTTTCGTGTGGAATTTCTCTCGTCGCTTCAGAGGTCTGTCAACAACTCAACTGACAGGCATCACCGGATACTTCTCCCACACCAATACAAGAAAACTTGCAAGTCGTGTGCGAGGAAAATCAATGGTACATTTATTGCCGTTGGCTCGCTACACGCAGTGAACAGTCGCTATTGAAACACACAACATAAAGCCACAGTATTATCTATCACGAGCTGCTAACCGCTAAGCTAACTTTCTACACAACTAAACACAAGAAAAACCCTATCGCTATCCTAACGAAGTGACCACTTCGAAGTCCCGTCTCCCGTCTGACAATCTTCCCTTCCGCGGTCACACACCACGCGGGTTGACTTTCACCTTGGTGCGTGTCGCCTCACGTCGCACGCCGATGGTAGACGTGGCCTGTTGAGTGTATACTCAACTTCTCTATGGCTACCACGAGGCGTGATGTTATTGTGATTAGAGTGTTAACTCTCTGAACACCGCCTGCGTGTCTCATGAGGGAAATGGTTAACCATCTCCTATCACCTCATCTTCACGGCTCTTCCCTGGGGCACCCTTACCCCCTCCTGGCCTCTTCAACAATGACTGCTCTTCCTAGCGGAGGGGATGTGTTCGAGTCTTTCGAGTCGTTCGAGCTGTCAAAGCTCAACATATCGTTTGCCCCACACACATCTTCAGCTTGGCTGAAAGGTAAGGCACACTCAACCTCACCTTCATTTTCAACTGCACATTCATACTCACTATCACTATCTGAAGAGGTGTCAATCAACATAGCATTGTTAGCTTTCAAACGTTGGCGCCCAAGGCACTTATTAGAGTAATGGCCATAACAGGAACAAAAAAAAACATTTGATTGCACGCTTGTATGCAGCTCTTTTACTTTGCTGCTTCTTGATCACATTTTCAAGATGCGCCGGATAATTTGGAGATTTGTCGCACATGGAATAAGAGTCGTGCATAAGTTGACAATACATGCATTTGGACACTTTACTGTCTTTCTTATCGTACCTCTGAAAAGGTTTTCTGTTACTCTGATAGCTTTTTGGTTGATCTTTCACAAAAGTAACTATCTCAGAGTCATTTGAAGTTTTAAAAATGTTTCTGTTGGAAGAAAAATATGCAGAGCCTTTTTTCTCGAATTGCTGGATGTTCTCAATGTCTGATTGCTGCAAAAATTTGGCAAAAGGAGAAGGTATGGTAGATATAACCTTGTCCATAGCAATTAAGTTTTTTAATCTATCAAAGTCTTTTCCTATGTTAGCTGCTTTCAGCCACCTGTCTAGTACACTTTGTACATTTGAAACATAGTCAATAAAGGTTTCACTAGGTTTAGGTTTTAGGTTTGAGAACTGAACCTGATACCCAGGGGCATCAAGCAAAAAGTGCTGCATAATCCTATCATGGATGTATTGATAGCTAGATCTGAGCTCAGTTGGTATAGATTCTATTACTTTAAGAGGCTCACCACTTAGATTCTTCATGTAAATAGGAGCCCACATATCTAAAGGAACTTGGTGATATTTAAATTGATACTCTACATTCTCTGTCCAGGCTGATATGGAATCATCTTTACAATATGGTTTGATAATATTTTTGTATTTGTTGAACTTATTTTCCTCTTGTTGATTTCTTAGTTTAGTGGCAGAGATCTCTGCGTGTGAGTCTACCTCCAAGCCTTTCATCTTTAACTGTGTCTCTGATTCTACTTGGATTTGTTTTTCTTTAACTCGTGTCATTTCATCTATCTCTTTTTGCTTTATATCTAATTCCCTTTGTCTTATTTCTTTCTCCTGATCTAACTGCTTCTGTTTCATCTCCTTATCATGTTCTAACTGTTGTTGTTTAATTTCTAATTCTTTTTGCTTCATCTGTTTGTCATCTTCTAGCTGTTTTTGTTTTGTTATCTCAGCTAGTTGTTTTGTTTCTATTTCTTTTTGTTTATTTATCTCAGCTAGTTGTATCTGGTGTTGTCTATCCTGTTCTCTTTCTCGTGCGCGTTCGTCTCTTTCTGCATCCTTTGCTTCTTTAAATTTTCTATCGGCATATTCTTCTAAGTCTTTTCCTGTATATTGTAACTCTTTACCTGTTTTTATAAAATCTGATAAAGTAGCCATGCTGTTTAGTAATTTCGCTAGTGTTGATCTAGATTACTTTGTTTACTTAAACTATTTATCTCTGATGTTATCTATTTGTTCCTTGTTAAGGAATATTAATTTTATTTCCAGTTTATGTATTGCACAAAATTCTATGTTGGAATATCAGAGCACAAAAAATATGATAGTGTCTCACAAGCTGAAAAAGAGATGCACTATTAATCACAATGCATGCCAAAAATATAGTTGTACTCAGCTTAATGTGGGAACGAAGCTCCTTTGACACCGGTCACCTTGTTTGGTACACTGGGGTGGAGACCCGTCTCGTACGTAGCACACGGTATTTGGCCTACAGGTGTATGTGCACAGCTGTTGTTTGCCCTCTGATATGTAGAGCAGCAGTAAACACGCCTCCTTAACGATATGATTTACCCGACAACTAAGGACAATGACTTAGACAATGACAGACTTACGAACAACTAGAACGTGTATTAATTAAATTAAATGTCAATGTCCTGTCTTTGTTCTAAACAGTAATTGCCTTTCGTTACTAATCTATTTAATTTCTGTACGTGTTGTGCAGGCAAGTATCATCTGCCTGGCCAAAAATAGTTCCATCGTGACGGTAAACACAGAGAAAATATGACCAAAAATATGCATATCTGCTTTTAAAGAAATAAGAATAACATCATAATGTTTAAATAAATAAATCTATTTCTTTAGTAGTTGAAATAAATCACTAATAAATGATATAACGTACCGATTCAGGCGGGCAGCCGTTTAGCAATTCTCTACACACTCGATTGCTGTATGCTAATGAGCCCAGACGACTGTTTGTCAATCATCTGACGTCACAGCACAGCGCGATGAAAAATCGATATTGTCGGCTGGCTTTGTATCGCTCCGCCGTGAATCATTTTTGGTACTCATTTCTCAACAAAAAGGTAAATATATAAATAAATATGAGAAAACAAGAATATTCATACTTACAGCTTTGATGAATACATACTTTGACTAAATGAATATTTAATAAACACAATTAAACAGTTCAATACGTCACGATAGGCACATTTCTAGCTTGCAAAATTTCTCTCGTCTGCACAAATCACCGTCACTACACAAATTAAACCCTAGTCTAGAGCCTCGTGGACGAGTGGAGTAGCTTGAATATTACATTCAAGCTTCACTTCTGACACCACAATTATCCTTTACTGTGGGTATTAGCTTGGCGCTTTCGTCCAAGCACCACTTTCTGACACCACAATTATCCTTTACTGTGGGTATTAGCTTGGCGCTTTCGTCCAAGCACCACTTTCTGACACCACAATTATCCTCGCCTGTCAACAACTCAACTGACAGGCATCACCGGATACTTCTCCCACACCAATACAAGAAAACTTGCAAGTCGTGTGCGAGGAAAATCAATGGTACATTTATTGCCGTTGGCTCGCTACACGCAGTGAACAGTCGCTATTGAAACACACAACATAAAGCCACAGTATTATCTATCACGAGCTGCTAACCGCTAAGCTAACTTTCTACACAACTAAACACAAGAAAAACCCTATCGCTATCCTAACGAAGTGACCACTTCGAAGTCCCGTCTCCCGTCTGACAATCTTCCCTTCCGCGGTCACACACCACGCGGGTTGACTTTCACCTTGGTGCGTGTCGCCTCACGTCGCACGCCGATGGTAGACGTGGCCTGTTGAGTGTATACTCAACTTCTCTATGGCTACCACGAGGCGTGATGTTATTGTGATTAGAGTGTTAACTCTCTGAACACCGCCTGCGTGTCTCATGAGGGAAATGGTTAACCATCTCCTATCACCTCATCTTCACGGCTCTTCCCTGGGGCACCCTTACCCCCTCCTGGCCTCTTCAACAATGACTGCTCTTCCTAGCGGAGGGGATGTGTTCGAGTCTTTGACAGGTCACAGATTGTGAGAATTGTATGGATATTTTGCCCTGGCCATGCGGGTGTACGGGGGAATGAACAGGCTGATAGGCTAGCAGGGAATGCACCTCTTGGTGGTATCTTGCCTATGGACAAGGGGGAGGTGGTCGTGCGCTTGTGGGACCAGGTAGAGAAGGCGGAGGAACAGACTGAGAACCCATGTGTGGAAAGAATGATATTGCGGGGGATCGGCAGGGGTTCCGGAAGAATCTCAAAACTGAGAGGAAATTGAGGGAATTTAATCAGATAACAGTGGGAACGATTAGTAGTATGACTCTTCGCTGGCTGTTGAACGAGGGGACTGAGCACTATGGGAATGTCCTGAGTGCAGTGATGTCGGTTCTTAACTCAACTCAACTCAACTTGCCGACAAATTTCTATAGATTTCACCCCCTCACTAAAGAAACAAAACAAACAAAAAACGGATAACAGAACGCCGCTCCTGTTTGGTGCTTGTCAAAAGCGGGGCGATCATCTTTAAACTGTCATTATGACGACATCCTTTGTCGCATGCTTAACACTCTTGACATAATTAACAACAATATTGACAGTTACTAGACAATGGCATGGTTATTGTAATTTAGATCACACTTTTAAGATTTTTTAAAATTTATTTATTGTATATATAGAATCCAAAGAAAATCCAAACTAGACTTTCATCTTTCAAAGTATGACGAGAAGCAATGAGGTTTATGTACGTTTAAAGAAGGCAAAGAAATAGAAGGTATGTTAGGACACAACAAACAACAGAAGAATATAGAAAAATGCATAGAGCAGTTTTCGAACTTTCAACTGACGACTGCCATTCAATGAAGGGTCAAGGTGTTAAGGATTATTGTAACAAGATAAATCAATAATAGCGCTCTGTGACAAGAAGAAACAGAAGTCATAGTAAGAATGCGGTGTACAATTAGTTCATTCTCATAAATACACGCAGTGGAATTTGGACGAGAAAAAAAAAGTAGGGTACAATTCTTGTTTCGTTGATTACAATAAGGCGTTTGACTGTATTCATCGTTATTACCTGTGGAACACCATGAGAAATGGAATTTCCAGCACATTTGATCCATTACAGGTGAATCGTTGTATCATGAACAACAAGCAGTTGTCAGAGTAGCCAATTAAACATCCAACTAGTTTAAGTTGCAAAGGGGAATAATATACGGCTGCATTCTTTTCCCATCTATGCAAAAACGTAATGAGCAACGTAAAAAAAGATGAGACCCGGATATTTGTGAACTATTCATATTTGGTGGAAATCCAGTACAAGAACTTATGTACGCAGATGAAACGGTCCTCCTCTTAAATAGTGCTAAGGGATTAAATGAGTTAATGCCCAAACTACAACATATCCAGGCGAACCTTCTGGCCTAGAGAGACAACAGTGGAAGATAAACTCTATGGACCGCTTAGTGAACTAAAAAAGACTGTTAGATTCATACAAGAGACAACATTGCAGTTATAAACATATTTCAGGCGAATGAAAGTAGAAGAAATGAGTTAATCTTATCTGTCACATCACACAGTGAAGATCAAAATCTTTTTCAGAACTTTGAAAAAATAAACAACCCACACACCCCACACACACACACACGCACACACACTGCACACGCACATGCACCCTCACACACACACTTACAGACACACACTCACACGCAATCTCACACTCACACACGCACGCAAACACACAGACACACTCGCCTACACACACACGCGCACACACACTCACACATACACATTCACACAAACACTCACACACACTCACACATGCACACACACACAAACGCACGCGCCTACACAAGCACACACACACACACTCACACATACACATTCACACACTCACACACACTTACGCACGCACGCACACACACACACACACGCACACACACAAAAGATAAAGAAGAGAAAGTAGAAGAAGAAGTAGACGAAGAAGACATATTCTCCACAGCGGTGCACATTTATTAAACAAAATTAAAGCTTGCCCAGAAACGTAAACTATTCTTTGTTATCGTTATATTGTCATTTGGTTGTCATTGTGCACGAAAGGCTGCACGCCTTCCACAGTATCTTTGGTTCCGCACTAGCGATCGCTTCTGAAGGACTACAGTCTATCTCCCTGTCAATAAAAATAAAGGACTCGGAAATAAAACAAATCAGCGAATGTAAATATATAGGGTCAATGTTTACTTCAAATGGGAAAATTGATAGAGACATCAAAACATACGCGAAAGCAAATCAGCTACTGGGACAACTAGAGCCACTTCTGTCGCATTGAAAGATACCGAAAAGTACTGAAACTGTTGCTGCAGCGATTGATCTTGAGGACGCATACAACAGAGTACCACTGGATTTTTTAATGTTTCAGCTTCTTGAACTAAACATAAGTCCATTCCTCCTTAGTTGGATCGCTGCAGCCCTCTTCCAACGGAAAGTAGTTTTTAGATGTGGCAGTTGGACTTCGGAACCAACAACAATATATCCTGGCCTACCACAGGGATCACCATTATCTCCGGTACTGTTCAACGCCTACACAGTGAGAATCACCAGTGAGCAGATCACTGGACCTGGCAGGACATTGTCATATGCCGATGATGTTTTAGTGTATCGTCAGGGTAAGGATAGAGAGGAGGTTGCTGTGGAACTACAAACCGAACTCAATCACATAAGTACTTGGTGTGATGAAGCTGGGGCAATGGTCAACCCAACAAAGGCAACAGTGACTTGGTTCTCGTTGAATAATCATATTGTCAACAATCCAACACCAACTGTAATGCTGTGTTCAGAGACGGTGGAAAGAACGCAGGCAATGAATTACCTGGGGATACGGTTTGATCGAAGCCTTGCTTATAATGTGCACATAGACCAGGTGATAACAAAGGCCAAGCGGGGTTTGGCAGCGATGCGGGTGATGGCGGCAGCAAACTGTGAGCAGCGCCATCTATGTCTTCTGTACGAGGGGCTGGTCATGTCTGTTTTGGAGTATGCAATGGCACTCCTGACTCTCAGCCATAAGCAGATAGAAAGGATGGAAAGGATACAGAATGAAGCTATGCGCATTATTCTTGGATGTACAAGAGATACAGCATGCAGGGCGATGCGCTACCTTCTTGATTTTCCAACCATTGAAGAGAGAATGCAAGTTTGCAGGGCACGCGCCTACCTCAGAATTAACGCAAACACACAGCATCCACTGCATAGTGAAATTAGGAAGGTGAAGGGCAGCAGGTTAAAAAGAGGACGGTCGTGGATGGGTCAAGCCGAAGACATTCTTCAACAGGTGTGTTCACTTGAGGACTTAGAACCTGGCGAGGAGTGGGTGCAAGTGCCAACAGACTTCTGCACATCCTTTTCAGTTTGCATCCAACTAGATAGAAAATGCAGACAAGAAAATCCGGCTGCTGTGGAGGCTGAAGTACAAGCGTTGATTTTCGAGAATTCGCTAGACAGTGACGCGGTCATCTACACAGATGGGTCGGTCGTCCGACATGTGAGAAGCTCATGGGCCTTTACAGCTCGGGCCGGAGGGAGAATTGTGAAGGAGGACTCTGGTGCTTTCACTGAAACCACAAGTAGCCTGACCATGGAAGTCATGGCAGTAAGTAAAGCAATAACATGGCTCGAGACACAGACATTCACTAGGGCTTGTTTCCTTAGCGACTCAATGAACATGATCAAGAGGATAGAGGAGGGGTCGATCCGAAGAGAATGGTTGCTGCCTCTGGAGCGGTCTCGGCTGGCAAAGATTAGTTTCATCTTCGTGCCTGGGCATGCGGGAGTACAAGGAAATGAGCGGGCTGACAAGCTCGCAGATGAGGCTACTGTGGAGGGCGGACGCGCCATGGACCAGGCTGACATTCTGAATGCTCTATGAGAAGTGAGACTTTTGCAAGAACCAAGTGATGACTGTGAATCTACAACAATGGCCAGACTGCGAGAGCAGCAAATTAAAAGAGGGGTGGCCAAACAAGAACACTACGCAGGAAGCCAAAGAAGATTGATAAACCAACACAGAACTGGCGTCGTTAGCCGCTACACGCTGCGGGATTTGCTGAGGAGGGGATCCGAGCACTTATGGACTGAATGGTCCGATGTGCAACGAGGATGATCTGTCGACTAACTAACTAACTAACTAACTAAAAGTACTAAAGAAATCTCATAAGAACTGTTTTGGCCGACATGCTACCATTGTCAAACATGGGCGCTTTCTGCAACTAATGAACGCAAAATCATAACAACAGAGATGAAATGTTGTAGAAGAATAACAGTGAGAGAGAATTAGGAATGAGGAATTAGTAGACGACTAGGTCTCAAACGAGCCATTCACTTTATTAAAGAACAACCGTTTAAGTGGTTTGGCTAACTCATAAGAATGCACTGGTATTATCTGCCACAAAGAGCTACTTTAAAACATGTATAATGGATACAGAGCAAGGATAAAACCACGTGAAATATAGAGTGATGGTATCAAGAACAACTTTACAGAAATGAATACTAACTTACAAAGTGCATTAGAAAGCGCGCATAAAAATCGTTTCATCTCAACCAGGAATTTCACTGAGAAGATGACAGCGCATCTGTCAGAATGACGCTCGGTTGGGTTTGGCGAATAGAATAGCACGCCCTGTTGGCAATAAGTTAGAATAACCCTATATAAGAAACTTGAACCAGTTGGTGAAACAGATGTTGTACCACAACTTTGTGTGTCTGTTGTGTGTCCCATACGTCAGGATGAGCTGGTTGTTGATTGTCGCTGTATTGTGTTGTGCTGTCACAACCGGCCTCACCGATAAGATTCCCATAAAAGATTGTGGTAGGTAATGTTTTAAAGGAAGTTCCCATATTAATTAGTTTTTCTTTCATAATTATTAATAGGTCAAGACTTAATCATTCGTCGTGACCCAAGAATATTAAAATATTTTTCAGTCGATGCTTTGAAAAATTCTAGTAAAAGTATGAGTACTTGTTAAAACCTAAGGTGGTCTACAAAACATCACAAACTCTCTTACAACAGTTGTGTTATAGTGTTATTTAAAATAACAGAATTGTCATGAATGTTGCCCTAGACATCAGAGCGTGAGAGAGAGAGAGAGAGAGAGAGAGAGAGAGAGAGAGAGAGAGAGAGAGAGAGAGAGAGAGAGAGAGAGAGAGAGAGAGAGAGAGAGAGAGAGAGAGAGAGAGAGAGAGATAACACAATTACATACCTCGGAATAACATGTGACAGTAAATGTTGATCTCTTGTCTTGACTTGGGGACGTAAATTACAAGTCCCTCTGAAGTAGAAGTGGGTTCGCTTGATGGCGAGGAACACTGTTAAAAGCGAGCGAGTGCAACAAGAGAGTTTTTTGGTGTTCAGGAAGAAATGGTGTCTAGGTTCAGGTAGGGACTCAATGCACTGAAGTTGATAGAAACGGCAAACACGGGGCAGAGATCTCTATATATAATTAATTATTTCGCTGTTTAATATGGTCTGGGGGGTCACAACATCGCACAGTCAGCTGGAGAAGCTGTAACGCTTGCACAATGAGGCCTTGAGAGTCATTTATGGCTGTACAATGGACATGACCAATGTGTAGATGCCAAATGTATTGTTTTGTCGACGGTAGTTAAAGCATTGCTTTGCTGATCCGTCAGCTTCTGCAGCTTGTCATGCTCCAGACGTATTGGTGTTACCTTTCCTCTGGAGTACACTAGACAGGCCGAGAGAGGGATCATGCTGCATGGGCAATACATGGTCTCTAAATTCAGCCCAGGCCTTGTGTTATGGAGAGATATAACTCCATTTTACAAACTATCTCTGTCAAGACGGCAAGGTGCCAGTCAGTCAGTCACAAAGTGCTTCAGGCAATGGTAATACTTAGGGTCTCAGCGGACAAGGAGAGCCCTCTCTCTCTGCGAGTAACTTTGGGTGACTCAGTCTGATATGTTGCGCTTGTAATGACCTCGCAAAGCAATTCGCAAAATTAAAACAAGAACAACTTGTATGTTCCGTGAAGAATAGGATGCTTCACTGTACAAGACGAAGATCAAGAACATATATTGTAGATTTTTCTGCCCAGAATATGCGGGAGTGCGTGGAAATAAACAGACTGACAGACAGACTGCTATCGCGCCTTAGAGCGACGAGTTACTTTATGACAAGGCTGATGTGGTGCAGGTTCCCTTGGACCGAGTGGAAAGGGCAGAGGATTCAAATCTGGAAAGGCTAATCCAACGGACAGTAAGCAGAGGCTCGGGGTGACATTGAATGCTTATGGGAAAATTCAGACGGACGTTTAATCAGATTGCCACAGCTACTGTCGCCATAGGGGATCCTTCATCGGCTACTGAAGAAGGGGACGAAGCACCCGTGGAAATGTCCCGAGTGCAATGATATTGATTTTTGAACGTATACTCACATGTTCTAGAAACCAATAATTAATTGCATGTGCCATATTGGTAAGTGTGTGATCTCCCGCGACCACTAGAGTCATGGATTAGATTTGCGTTCTTTTCTCGATTATGCCATTTAGTTTACCCATACAGGCATTCATCCAGATCTATCGTTTGTTTTATTCATATTCAGTTTACCAAATAACGTTTTCAAATGCGTCCTTCCTGTTAAAATTCGCCCTCCTTTTAAAAAATCTTGACGATCTACATCTAATAATTAGATCATCGAACACAACGTCTAGGAAGTACCCATTTGTGTCGTTCGCTTTTAAATAGATGTTTAATCGCTTTGTTCTGGTTGTTCCACTGATTAAAACCTTCGGTCCATACATTTATCTATATCTGTATGTTCTTTTCCTAGTCGTAGAGCATCTTAGTCATATTTTTGTTTCGCACTCACATATCAGCTCGGCAGCAGTAACCCCTTTTATCGATACATCAAATATATGTGTTGAGCCAGGTCTTATGACAGTAGACGGTACTATCTGCTTACTGTTAGCACCGGATGTTGGGCGACACCCCACATTGTGCCAACGACTTCGAGCTGAGAAGCGCAACTGGGAGGGTACAATCCTTATCCTGGTATGAGGAAATGCAGCCTAAGACTACATGTCATGACAGGACAGACCAGGCCCTAAGTCTCGGTCGGCAACTGGTCTACGATCGAAACTCCGACAGACGGACAGCTAGAGCATTGCTTTGCTGATACGGCAGTTTCTGCGATTGTCATGTACCAGATCTATTGGTGTTACCTTTCCTCTGAAATAAACTAGGCAGGCCGAGAAAAGGATCATGCTGCGTGGGAAACTCATGGTCTCTGCAATTCAGTCCACGCTTTGTGCTATGGAGAGATATAACTCCATCCCAGATCTTACAGCCATGGGCTGTAGTTATTATACATTTTAAAGCACAACGTAATAAACTATAAAGAGATATAATCAAATAACAATTTACTATTTAATAGATTCTAATTTTCAGTAGATTTAATCGGTTTTCGTGTGAACGTTGCAGATTTAGCCATCGACGTCGTGTTGACAATGTTCATTTCATTTGGCTTTATAATATATCAAACGGTTAGCATCAGTTTACGCCAGTATATTGCCACATGACCCACGTGTTACTTGCACTTGTTTAATTGGTGGTATGGGCCTTTACTTAGCATTATGAAAATGATCCTTTATACAGAGTTCATTATCTGTTGGTTTAAAAATTCTAAATCAATTATGTTGCCAAAACATACTGAAAGGATGAAGCATCATTCTAACAAATTACATACTAAAACAGGCAGGATATCTAGTAAACGATTTTCTAAGATGTAATCTGTCTGATCTTCTTCTGGTAAATGGTCAGGAGCAGATGTTTGCCATCATGACACTCCAATCCTCTCTATGCCATTTTATATTGTTCTATGTCATTTTATATTGTTCTGTGTCATTTTATATTGTAAATGATTCAGTGCTGAAGGATAATACATCGCCAAATGTGACCTCCATTTGTACAGAAGAACGGTCTATCCTCCTACAAGGTCGTCGTGTTATTTATTTCGTGTCCTAGAACATACAGATTGTATTCTTTTCTCAGTGTCATATCTCGAACTGTACATTCTTGTCTAGGCTGTTTAATGTCTGTTGGATGTCTCCTACGTGTATTGTTTTTTAGTTTTAATGAGTCTGAGGTTGTTAATTTATGGAGACCTCTGTCAGCTTTCAGGAATGAAACCTGAAATAACTAATAAATCCCCCTTTTGTGTGGTATCTTTTAAGAAATTATAATTTACGAACAGGCAATGCGATACGCCCTTTTAACCTAAGTAATCCATCCTGTCGCTTGACAGTTACATGTGGGAGGTAACATTTAAGAAATTCACAATATTGTATTCCCTTTGTGAAGATAATCATCATCATCATCCAGTGCGTTGCCGGCTGACGTGGGCGATTATGCTTCTTCATATATTACGACTTCCGATATCATTGATCATTTCATGTTTTGACTTTCTTCAGTGCATTACACTAGACTGTCAAACATTTTCTCATGCTGTCTTCCTCTATCTCTCTTTCCGCAAATGTTTCCGTAATTTCAATGCTCAATGAACTGAAATTTACATTATAATAGTTGTTCATTTGATTGTGTATCCTGTTTGGTCCAAACTTACTTTTTGCTTGACACTAGACAAATTAATGAAGATAATGATGTTTAGATAATCACTTGCTGTTCACATGTTTCAGCTGTGCACATATATCTCTTTTTCTGTCTTCCTTCCTTTGCTTATCTTGCCCAGTATTTTTTTCACACAAGCCAAATCTCTTCCCCGAACCCTGGCTATTGATATGTTACATAAATTACACGTGTATTCCTTACTGTTTTGGTGAGTCAAAAGTCAAAGTCTTGCCGTTTGTTTTCGTCTCTGTTCACGAAACTCTCAGCAGTCCTCTAATTATTTTCATTCTGACATCATTATCTGTTCCACCTTCTTTTATTATGACCATTTGTATTAATATTCTACTGCAGGGTCCCAATTATCAATTATACAAGAAATTGATGTTAAGCCATGTCCGAAAGTGCCGTGCCAGTTTAAGAGGAATTCAACCATCGTACTGACCATTAAGTTTACATCAAGTAAGTTATATGAGTAACTTAACAGTAAACTCGTGACATAAAAGCTACTCTGTAGACACTATGATGCGAGTGTCAAGATTGGGAAATTAAGTGCACATAGGTATCTCCATCAGTCTGTTTCAAAGGAAAAAAAGAATTGTTATTCATCATAATGTGCCATGTCGATAAGCGTTGGCGGTTATTACAAAGAAACATTGTATATCCAAAACGCGACAGCATAGTAATTTTAACCAATCTGAAACAAGTTTATATATTTAAGTATTTGGGTACTTTAATGACATCAAATGGATGATGTATTCATTCATTCATTCATTCACTTATTCAGTAGCATGTTCCTTGCAGAACCCCGCTCACAAAACAATCTTCAGGAAAACTTAAGCAAGATGCCCCGCGTCCGATACACCTACCTGGAGATTATCTGCCACATCCTGCACCCATATTCTCTTTTGGCCTTCCTCTTCCTCTCTTCCCGGGCATATACCCCTCCTTGATTATTCTCTCGAGACTTTCATGACGTTTCAAGTGACCAAAATATTTCAATTTTCTTTGTTTTATCGTCTTTAGTAGCCAGCCTTCATCAATATTCAGCTCTTGTCGTATGAATGCATTTGTTCTTTTCTGTATCCAAGATATTCTAAGAACCCGTCTACTGCATTATTATTCAAAGCATTTATGCGCTGCCCAGCTTATTTAGTAAGTGTCCAGGTCTCACAAGCGTATTTTGCAATGGGAAAGATGGCGCTCTTAAAAACATCTAACTTTTGTAGTTCTCTCTGTCCCACACCACACTTTATTCAGTTGTCTTATCTTTTGAAGAGCAGTAGATATTCGTTTTTTAATTTTCTTCATTGTGCCAACATTGTTGGTAATTAATGACCCAAGATATTCTACATTTTCCACCACTTCCAATTTTAACTCATTAACATACAATTCTTTTTCCATATTAGTTTTATCTGTACACTTCACAAGATGTATTACAGAAATTAAACGTAGAGTAGCCCAAGTTAAGGCAGCATTTCATAAAATAAAAAAATATTATTTGCAATTTATTGTTGTCAATGGAGATCAGGAAGAGCTCTTAAGAGCTATGTAGAGACAATCCTGAGATACGGACGCGAATCATGGACAATTAGCATTGAAGTGAGGAATTATGTGGAATCTGCGGAGATGTGTTTTAAAGAAGAATAACGAGAACACCGTGGATGGAAAGCAAGAGCAGCGAAGAAATATTGACAGAAGTCACCTCACAAAGCGAACTGGTTACTCGCTTCAGAAGAAGACAGTCCACATTTCTTGGGCATGTCTTGAGAGGGGGAAAGCTAGCGTATTCATCACAACAGGAAAGTTTTGGAGTGGTGGTGGGGACAGGGGAGCCAAGAGAGAAGATGCTGAACAGTTTGACGTCATGGCTGGAGGAACATCGGTATCAGATATAACTGGACAGATATGTTCACTAACGACTCGTGGTATTGGCTGTAAGAAGAAGTCTAGCAGTAGTAGCTGTAGTAGCAGTATCGGTTGTGTGAATGAAGAACCAACACCTGGGGTTAATAACCGATCCAACAAGGTGGATGGTCATCTGTGCTGGTAATGTCACGAGCTTGGTCGAATACTGGCTCGGCGCCAGAGCTCGTCGCCTGTCATAGCCAGGGAAATATTGGCTACATATTTCTCCGAGCATTCAGGCCCACGAAATATGAGATCAAATAGCAGTACATTATTATTATTATTATTATTATTATTATTATTATTATTATTATTATTATTATTTTGAATAACGAAGACACAAACAATAGATTGCACGATTTATTGCCTGGCATATTTAGCTGCATCTCTTCAGGTACATACTGCAGAATTCACACAACGTAAAGTAAATTAACTAGCTAAAATAAATCCATGAAGCTGAAATATACACATGTTCGCACAGTAATGTCAGTAATGTCGCACGGTAATTTTAAGCTGACTAACATGTCTTTCTGTTTGCACAAATCTGGCTTGTGTTGATTGATCATTATTGCCTCTGCAAACTTTAACAAGCGAAGTCTTTTATGTGTTAAACAACACGCGAAAGGCAATATCTCTATTAATCACATGGCCGCTTTCGAGAATGTGCTTAGCAATTGAAGACGCGGGGAGCTTCCAGTGTGTCGGCTAAACACTAGGCTCGCATTGCCTGTGTGTCGCATCTTGTCTACCCATTGAGGTATGTCTTCTGACACTCTTTTGTTCAGCTGTCGCTCTGTATCGAACACGTGTATATTTCAGCTTCATGGATTTATCTAGTTAATTTACTTTACATTGTGTGAATTCTGCAGTATGTACCTGACGAGATGCAGCGAAATATGCCAGACAATAAATCGTGCAATCTATTGTTTGTGTCTTCGTTATTATTATTATTATTATTATTATTATTATTATTATTATTATTATTATTATTATCCATCTCATCTCATCTTGTCCCTCGTGTACCTTGACGTGTCGAGGTGAAGCATAAACAGCGGGAGAGTGCCCATTTATGGGCTTCATGTATCGAGATTCACATGGACTTTATTCCCTCTGTCCATCATTTACATGGTCGGCCTCTTTCTCTGTTTCCTGGCTTGTTGTGGTATACTGTTAGTTGGTATTCTAGTCATATGGCCAAACCATTTAGCTTGCTGTTTTCTGATGAAATCTAGCACTGCTATAACTCCAACTTTAGTCCTGGTTTCTTCATTTCTGATTTCCTTTCTTCTTGATACATTATGTATTCGTCTCAGGAATCTCATTTCTGTTGTGATTTTTCTTTTCTCTTTTTCTGTCATTGTCCAGGTTTTTCATTGGAAGCATTGAGTTCATAGGAAGATTGTGTTGCAGAATGTTTTCTTGGTAATTATTGAGACGTGTTTTTTTATTTTTATTTTTTTTTTAGCATTGGTGCCATTTGTCCAATGAGTTGGTTTGCCTTATTGCATCTATTTTCGATCTCGTCTTCTAATTTGCCATTTGTTGATATTATACTCCCTAAGTGCTTGAAGCCCTTTACTTGATTCAGGGGGTGGTCTTTTAGATGGCCCGTTCCGTGGTGAAGGTGTTATGGACGCAGTTATTAATCCCGCATACCGCGTTCGAAACACAGCTGTGGGCGATTTTGCAGCAGACCACCTTACGTTAATTTCTTTTTTTTAATGAAGTGATATGGGTACCGGTCGTTCAGAAACCAATGGCAACGTACACTTACCAAGATATCACAAACACCAACATTTGGGGTTCTCTGACGTCCTGCAAAGGATATGCAGCTAATTTTATCTCTTTTAGATGAATGTGTTTTGTTTTTTCTTCGTTGGTTATAGTCATTACCTCTGTTTTACTGGTGCTAATTTTCATTATTATTATTACTAGGGGGCTACAAATCAAAACCTTAACAGTGTGATCATCATCATCATCATCATCATCATCATCATCATCATCATCATCATCATCATCATCATCATCATCATCATCATCATCATCATCATCATCATCATCATCATCATCATCATCATGTGCCATGCCGATAAGCTTAGGCGGTCATGTTTCGCCCCTTCACTCGATTACCAGAGCCAGACTAAAATTGGGGTTATAGCTCACTGTTCTTGTCTCGACCATTCCACGCGGCCAAGCCATCCGGGTATTTACTTCTCTGCCTTTCTCCTTGTTCTGTTACCCTTGATCTAGCCAGTGAGTGTCATGAAAGTAAAAGGGCCGAAACATTCTGGGTAGAGGGAACACTTCTGAAGATCAGAGGCCCCCTGTCGTGCTTGCTCCACCGTAGAGTTTTCATCACTGAAGGTATGGAAGGAAAATAATCTGATGGATAACAGAGGATAATCAGAGGGGATACAATTTGATGAGGATCCATCTTGGAGACGGCACTTGATTGATTGAAGTGGTTGCTAACGTTGTTTAGTTTAGTTTAGTTTAGTCGTTGGATCAACATCACGGCACACGGTTTAACCCATAAGTGCTCCGTTTTCCTCCTAACTCAAACCTGAGTCTGGAGAAACTCAGCTCAATGCACGGACTCCGTTGCATCGGCGAGGATCCTTGAAATACTTTGGGTAGATTCTTAACTCCAAATTTTGCCCGGGCAGCGCCGTTAGGCTACTCTTTTTCAATTTCCAACTGCCAAGGGAATTTTTACGTGCGCAACAATACACACGGGCGTCCGATCTCACTACCCAGAGACCAGGGGAAATTTTATTACTGGAAGTCCAGGTGGATTTTTAAAATAAATTCCGGTCCTCACCGGGGCCTGAACCCGGGACCTCCAGCACTCGAGGCGGACACCATACCGCGAGACTACGCAGCCCCCCGTTGTGTGTTTCTGGATGGCACTTGGTTTATTGAAGTGGTTGCTAAAGTTGAGTGTTTCTGGATGGCACTTGGTTTATTGAAGTGGTTGCTAAAGTTGAGTGTTTCTGCATGGCACTTGGTTTATTGAAGTGGTTGCTAAAGTTGAGTGTTTCTGGATGGCACTTGGTTTATTGAAGTGGTTGCTAAAGTTGAGTGTTTCTGGATGGCACTTGGTTTATTGAAGTGGTTGCTAAAGTTGAGTGTTTCTGGATGGCACTTGTTGATTGAATTGGTTGCTAAAGTTGAGTGTTTCTGGATGGCACTTGTTGATTGAATTGGTTGCTAAAGTTGAGTGTTTCTGGATGGCACTTGGTTGATTGAAGTGAGTGCTAACGTTGAGTGTTTCTTTCACTGTGACTGAACAAGTTACACATTTCAAGGATCCTCTTACACACCTATTGAGTATATGGTGCTAGTTCCATGTTGTATAACCCAGTCGGTGCTCCATGGGGGATGTTGTCAAGAGCATACCTGTCGACTTTACTTCCAATTTCAATTTCTGATACCCAGGTAATTTAAGAAATCAGACTCCAAGTGGATTTGAACACATGACCACCAGGACTGCGGGAATGCTTGCTACACCCTCACTATCTTCGCTCCCCGTTCAACTTTGCCTCTGCTAAGTAATTGAACTCCCGACTACCGAAGTTTGCAAGGCAAAAGCTCTTATAATTACGCTGCCATTCCTCATTTTGCTTGCATGTATGACGTTTCTTATTGTTCTCTTCTCCAAAGACACCACAATAGACAACGCCAAAACTGAGGCATTTGCTAGTTTTGGGCCCATCACGGTGCCGTACAAACTGAACGACACTGATGCCTGTCATGGAATGAAATGCCCAATCCAGCCATCTGAGCTGGTGACATTCACAACTAACATACCAGTGAATCCAAAGTGGCCAACAGTAAGTCGGATGTTGAAGTTTACATTTGTGTTCGACAATGTCGTTTCTTTAAAAACAAATCAATAACGAAGTTTTGCTTTTTACTGTCTCTTTCTAGTGAGAGTCCAACCAACCATCTTATTAAATGGAACATCGCTCCTTAGCGTAGTGGGGGATGGCTTACTTGACAGTGGATACCAGCGTAGAGATGTATTGTTCAAGTCCGCCACCGCAGCAAGCTGCACCGAAATTGCTAATGTTAGCGCAAGGCTCCATACGAAGGTCACGTTCTGCAGCACAAAAAGGGCGAGGGATCGAAAATCCCAACCTAGCACGTTTGCAGTAATGGAAGAGAGGACTAACTTCTTCTGGCTTCGTCTCGTCGCATACATAAGGTCGTGTCCTCTTGATATGGAAATTATGTAAAGAAGATAAATAAAATTGTGTTGCGTATCCCTTACGGGACATTGCAGTCAACACCAGCATTTTTTTCAGCTGCTGTTGATGTACTAGGCAAGTGTTACGTTCAGTAGTTTGCCATTGCTTTCTGAACGACCGGCCCCTATACCTTTTTCGAAAAAACCAGCACCGCCGTGTTTCGAACCCGGGTATACGGGCTCACAAACCGCGTTCGCAAGCCCTTAGCCACAGAGACCGGTGCAAAGAAGATAACATAACGGTTAAGGCGTTCGTTGTGGTGTATCGAATAGCGACTTCTGAGGCTGGGATATAGGCTAAACGGCCGAGGGAAAGAATTTGGCTTTCTCCCGGCCAAGTTGAAAATTTACGTGAAAATAAACTGAACCACAGTACACCAAGTGTATGATCTTCGCCTTCCCATAGAATGTATGGTGGTCGGGAAGGCATGCAGAGGGGCGTAATAGTGGGACAGGCGCTACCAGTGACGAGCACATGTCCCGAAGCCGATTTGCAGGGTTGTGGTTGCACAATAGGCGAGCAACAATTGAGAGTAATGACCCATATTGTTGAAAAAGTTTAAAGAAGATACAGTGGCTTAACATTAGCAGAATGTGGTTGTTTATGACTATTAGAATTCCACCGGTTTTGCTTACCCCACGGTGAAGTTTATACAACAGTCTAACAAACTCCTATCTTTTATCTTTAAAATCATGTAGTGCTGTGTGTACGCTACAATATTACATAGTGGAGAAACACTGGTTATGAACAAGAAGGGGAAAGCTATGCTGCTGAATGTGGATGTATTAGAGTTGAGAAATATGGGTTGATTATCATTAAAAGGTGAAATCAAAACAAAGAAACCTAAGTGAAATACACTTGAAAATGAAAACAGTCAGCCGCCGAAAATTGTTTTTCAAAATTGTCCTTAGTTTTTTTTTTTTTTTTTGGGAAGGCCAGTCGAGAGTGGGTACCAGAAAACTAAAGTAATATTTTTAGACCCAGTCTCTCGCTGTCCTTTGCTTTACCTGACACTACAGTTGCACTACGTTCTCGGACAAGGACGTTAGAATAGAAGGTCCCCTATACACGTTCATTGACGGCAAGAAATCCTATAGAATAGATCATACACTAAACTAACTAACCTAACTAAACTAACCAAACTAATTAAACTAATCAAACTAACAAAACTAACCCCCCCCCCCCCCCCAAAAAAAAAAGAAAAAAAAAAAAATACTAATTAACCAATCAACGAACTAACGAATAAACTAACTAGCTAGCTAATTCTCAGTCACACACAATTGTTACCATGTTGTTTATTACATTTACTAAATGCCCCAGTAAAACAATAATGATCTTGTTTTTATACAACAAAGAAATCAGTTTGTACTTTAGTGTTGTGTTAAGATAGACACAACATATGTTAACTGTAGCAAATTTAAAAACCAAAAAAATTTACTGTCAGGTTGTGAGTCAGGGCGCGCCCTGGTTGCTTAAATTAATGTTCTGGGGCGGCGTCCTAGTGCACCCTGGCACGAATACACCACTGACTAGAATACATACGAATCCAGTCTACGTGTGCAGAATTCAGATTACCCACTGCGTATTTTATTGTGAATGGAGGAGAGGAAAAGCATTCTTAAGTGCTATATTAAGATAATCTTGATGTACGGAAGTGAATCATTTACAATTGACAGACATGTAAGGAATTATGTGGAAACTGTGGAGATGTGGTTTTATAGAAGAATGATGAGTAAACCGTGTACGAATAGAAAGAGCAATGAAGAGATCTTAAAAGAAAATAATTACTAAAGGGAACAAGCTGCTCACATCAGAATAAGACAGTCCACATTCTTTGGGCGTGTTATGAGAAGAGGAAAGGCAGGGGAGATCAAGATAGAAGATCTGGACAGTGTGGATCAATGGCATAGAAGAACATCAGTATCAGAAATGATTGGCAGCACAAGAGACAAGAGGGTGTGAATAGACACGATCACCGTCGCATCGCCTGGACTATATGAATATCCAGTTGGAGCATTTTCCTGATTAATTGTAATACTTTCCTTTTCAGATTTCAGTATTTGTGAAATGGACACTGACGACGACATCTGGAACTATTCTCTGTTTTACGATTCCTGTAGCCATAACTGAGTGAGAGGTAGTGAATGTGTATACAGAGGCACTTGCAGTTGAGACCAGTTTGAAACCAGTTTGAATGGAGTAAAACTAGAACTGACAACTTCGTAGTTGTTCTTGAAGCTTGTTTATTTGTGAGCAATTTAAAAAAAAAAGCACGGCTATTTAAAGCTGAAACATGTAATCATTTTAATTTAGGCTTCTCTCAGTTTTATTCACTGCTGCCCTTCTTGTCTTTTCACAGCAAGGCATGTTCTTTGTACAACTTCGCTTTCATCACAACAGACTCTAATTAATCCTACAGTCTCTCATATTCGTGTATTTTTAAGTCTATGGTGTTTTAAAGTCACTTTTCTGTACTTGTACTGGTCGATTTCTTCCTCTCCTTCCTCCAGATCACTTCTTCCATTACAGTTCCGCCAAAACATATGTGTTGTTTGATGTGGCATGCGATCAACATAAAACAATTAGTATAATGAGCCACATCGCAAAGATTCTGCTGAGAATAATCATGCAAAGAGTTAGGAAGAAAATACAACCCGAAATAGAAGAACAATGTGGGTTTGTAGAAGGCAAGGGCACAGTAAATGCTGTGTATATACTGAGAACAGTAATTGAGCGTTCTATAGAAGTAAACAAAGATCAATATCTTTGCTTTATTGACTATACGAAGGCTTTCGATAAAGTGAGACATGTCGACATGATAAGGATTCTTGAAGATCTACAAATTGACGGAAAAGACCTTAGACTTGTAAAGAAACAATTTGGAAACAACAAGCTGCCATCAGAATTGAAAAAAATGCAGGTCAATATCAGCCTATTAAAAGAGGTGTGAGAAAGTTCAAACGCCTGAACTTTTATCATTCCAGGGTTTGAAATGGTCAAAGTTTCACATTCAAATGTTGCCAAAAGAAAAGGGGCAAAATAATCACTTTGCTTTGTTTGATGATGTTGTCCGTAATCAGTCCTTCATACTGTTGAACCTCTACAATACTGTGGTGCCATCATGTTCTACATACTGTTGAACCTCTACAATACTGTGGTGCCATCATGTTCTACATACTGTTGAACCTCTACAATACTGTGGTGCCATCATGTTCTACATACTGTTGAACCTCTACAATACTGTGGTACCATCATGTTCTACATACTGTTGAACCTCTACAATACTGTGGTGCCATCATGTTCTTCATACTGTTGAACCTCTACAATACTGTAGTGCCATCATGTTCTTCATATTGTTGAACCTCTACAATACTGTGGTGCCATCATGTTCTACATACTGATGAACCTCTACAATACTGTGGTGCCATCATGTTCTTCATACTGTTGAACCTCTACAATACTGTGGTGCCATCATCTTCTTCATACTTTTGAACCTCTACAATACTGTGGTGCCATCATGTTCTTCATAATGTTGAACCTCTACAATACTGTGGTGCCATCATATTCTTCATACTGTTGAACCTCTACAATACTGTGGTGCCATCATCTTCTTCATACTTTTGAACCTCTACAATACTGTGGTGCCATCATGTTCTTCATAATGTTGAACCTCTACAATACTTTGGTGCCATCATCTTCTTCATACTGTTGAACCTCTACAATACTGTGGTCAGCCATCCTGTTCTTCATAATGTTGAACCTATGCAATGTTGTGATCAGCAATCCCCCACTACGGTTCCTTTTCATGTTCTTTTTCTGTGAATACTAGATAGAGATTTTAGATAATTTCTAGAATTGCTGATACTATGAAATGTTTCCAATAAAATTCAGTCTTTCGGGCATGTTGTGATTGATTTGTATTGTTTGTTTACATAGTTATAACGTATACTGTTCCAATAATTAAATTCAAGCTCAGCGAATGCAGGTGACGACTGAACAGCAAACAAGCACAGCGATTTATAAACCTAAAGAGAAATAACACATAAATGGAACAATATCAAAATGGACCTATCCTCAATGGCGTTTGTGAGCAGGAAAAGGCGTCTGTGTAATGGTGTTGTTGTTGTCGTCAACGTCGTAGTTGTTGTTGTTGTTTTCGAACCCCACTTATTCTTGTACGACGTAACGAACTGGGGAATGGAGTTGACTTAATTGCATCCACCCAGGCAAGCAACACATTCATTCACGGCATACTGATGAGCAATCCAAGTGGTGGGTGCAAGATGTGGGTGTTGATTGTCAACTAACATTGCGGGAAATATCTGTGACTCGCTTGCGGTTTCGTTGCGTCCACAGCTTGATCCCCCGGGAGACTGCATCACAGTGAGGCCTTCATTGATCCTCTCTTTGTTAGCCAGACAAGTATATGCCCAGGATGTCCCAGGTGGGGGATAATTAAACCCAACCCTGACACATCAACAGCCTTGCATCTGTAAAGATACAACTCATGATGACAGAATCAGTATCATCATCCACGGGCTTGACCTTTGCAGAACCACCCCCCCCCCCCCTTAATACAGGTGTCGTGCCTTAGTTGCTTTGCTATCTTGTGTAAAATTATCTGTCACATCTTGAATACATCTATGATTCCGTGGGAAAATCATCTGTCACATCTTGAATACATATATTTCATCATGTGTAAAATCATCTGTCACATCTTGAATACATTTATGTTGTCATGTGTAAAATCATTTGTCATATCTTGAATTCATCTATGATGTCATGTGTAAAATAATCTGCCACATCTTGAATACATCTATGTTATCATGTGTAAAATCATCTGTCACATCTTGAATACATCTATGATGTCGTGGGAAAATTATCTGTCACATCTTGAATAATTTATGTTGTCATGTGTAAAATCATCTGCCACATCTTGAATGCATCTATGTTGTCATGTGTAAAATCATCTGTCACATCTTGAATGTATCTATGTTGTCATGTGTAAAATCATCTGTCACATCTTGAATACATATATTTCGTCATGTGTAAAATCATCTGTCACATCTTAAATACATCTATGTTGTCATATGTAAAATCATCTGCCACAACTTGAATACATCTATGTTGACATGTGTAAAATCATCTGTCACATCTTGAATACATCTATCTTGTCATGTGTAAAATCATCTGCCACATCTAGAATGCATCTCTGTTGTCATGTGTGAAATCATACGTCACATCTTGAATATATCTATGTTGTCATGTGTAAAAAAATTTGTCACATCTTGAATACATCGATGTTATTTTGTGTAAAATCATATGTCACATCTTGAATAAATATATGTTGTCATGTGTAAAATCATCTGTCACATCTTGAATGTATCTATGTTGTCATGTGTAAAATCATCTGTCACATATTGAATACATATATTTCGTCATGTGTAAAATCATCTGTCACATCTTAAATACATCTATGTTGTCATATGTAAAATCATCTGCCACATCTTGAATACATCTATGTTGACATGTGTAAAATCATCTGTCACATCTTGAATACATCTATCTTGTCATGTGTAAAATCATCTGCCACATCTAGAATTCATCTATGTTGTCATGTGTGAAATCATATGTCACATCTTGAATACATCTATGTTGTCATGTGTAAAAAAATTTGTCACATCTTGAATACATCTATGTTATCATGTATAAAATCATATGTCACATCTTGAATAAATATATGTTGTCATGTGTAAAATCATCTGTAACATCTTGAATGCATCTATGTTGTGGCCTCCTCTTCTCTATTTCCCCGACAACAATAATACTCAGAATAAAAGAGCATACAATACAAACTGAAATCCAGCGAAATATACGAGGCGGCTTCAAAAGAAAACCTTAAATGTTTGTTGTTGTTGTTGTGAATATATTAAGAAAAAGTCAAGAGCAAATGTGCCATTGTTTCGATGTAGTCACCACTGCGTTCAAGTGCAACTCCTCCAGCACTGATAAAGTGCTTGGATTCCTAGAGAAAACAAAGTCTCTGGGGTCACTACTCAGTGTGCATGAACTGGCCGTGAACAGTCTGTCACAGAAGTCACGACGCTTTGAAACTTCCTAGTCCACTTGCTGGACTGACAAACATGCATCACAATACTGAATCTTTATGCGTCGATGAATTGCTATAGGTTTCACCCCTTCACTAATCAAATATCGCTTAACAGTCCGCTGCTCCTCTTTGGTTGTGTCAAAAGAGGAGTGACCATCTTTAAACGGTCCTTATGACGTCACCGTGTTCGTCTGCACCATGATGTCAGGTGCCAAACACTCTTGGCATAACTAACAAAACTATTGACAGGTTACAAGACAGACAATGACATGGTTATTATAATTATATCACACTTTTAAGGTTTTCATTTGAGGCTCCCTTGTATATATAGAATCAAAACAAATTCCTATCGTAAAAACTCCGAGGCAGAGCAAACACGACAAGGGGCTTCTCATCGTCAGAAGGCTAACCCCGTTTCCCAAGTCTTTCGGATCTTTTAGCTCTTGATACTCTCTGGGGGCTGTCCCGTCCGGGTCAATGACTCCGGGAGTCGTACCCCTGCTATGGAGACGTTCGGTCACAATTGTTATCTCTGTTGTTACTCTTGTCCCTTCGCTGTTACCATGCCCACTCTCAAGGCCCCCTCCCCCCCGGCCCTCGGTGAGGAGAGCCCGTGCAGCCTGTTCTTGCTCCTTAGCACGTGTGGTCGTGGGGAGCCAGCTTCATCCCCCGCCACGGCCTCAGTGGCCTCCATTCATCTCCGTTACCGTGTTTCTTCTTCTTGCCCCACTCACGGCGCCACACTCTACTAGGAAGCCGGTTCTTCCTTTCTGTTTTGGATCCACCTCTTGATCTCTGCCGCTGACTGAGTGCGACCTACGGCCGATCATCCAAACTATATTTTCATGTTTTAAAGTACGACGAGAAGCAATGAGGTTTATGCACACTTAAATAAGGCAAAGAAATGGAAGACGGCATGCTAAGGCAAAACAGACAACATAAGAATATAGAGAAATGGATACAACAGTTTTCGACTTTCAACTGACGACTGCCATTCAACGAAGGGTCGAGATCTTGAAGATTCCTGTAACAAGATAAATCAATATAGCACTCTATGACAAAAAGAAGCGGACGACACAGAATAAAGGCGACGTACAATTAGTTCATCCTGATAAATACGTTCAGGAGATTTTTAACGAGAAAAACAAGCAGAGTACAATATATACCATCATACTTGTTTCGTTTCGTAGAATATAATAAGACCGTCGACTGTGTTCATGGTAATAACCATTGAAACACCATGAGAGATAGAATTTCCAGAAGATTTGATCCATACAAGTAAATCGTTGTATCATGAACAACAGGCAGCTGTCAGAGTAGCCGACGCAATATTAAATTTGTTTGAGTTGCACAGGGGAATAATATATGGCTGCATTCGTTTCTCATCTACGCAAAAATATAACGAGAAGCGTTGAAAAACAAAACAAAAAACAAACAAACAAACAAAGATGAGAGCCGGACAATTTTGATCTATTCATATTTGATGGAAACCCAATACAAGAACTCAGATATGCAGATGAAGCGGTCCTCCTCTCAAATAGTGCTAAGGGATTAAAAGAGTTAATCTTATCTGTCACATCACACAGTGAAAAAGAATATCTTTTTCTGAACTTTAAAAATACAACAGCAAACACACATTCAGTAACAAAAACAATGCCCATAGAAAATAAACCACATGTCAACTAAAAATAACCATAACAAATTAAGCAATTAAAAATGTCTCAGATTTCGGTCATCAAAATAGAGCTCTCTCAAAAAATGTGTCAGCTTAACAGAAAGGCCAAACAAAAGACGATGACAATAGATTTGTATCAACCATTGCAACGGAGTGAGCGAGCTGAAAAGGCCTGGATAGCAAATAAACAAGCGATTAAAGTAGTTACAGCAAGTACGAAATGGATCGACCACAAAATAATGATGCGGTGGAAGAAATTCACGACGGAAAACAAAACTTTGACCAGATAAGCCAAGAAAAGAAAATGGGATAGGTTTGTGACTGATGCAGCTGACGATAAAACCTCACAATTCTGGCATTTGCACTAACTTATAACCAGAGTTAGCCATCAGCACCACGCATCGATACGTCAGTAGGCACTCTGCTAAAGACCGATACAAAGAAGGGGCACAATTGACTCCTCCGTACATCACTCAGGCAGGCAGACGTGATAGAAATGCCCCCTAAAACACTAGAGATAGAACAATCAGAGTGCTATACATATCCAACTGTATAAGGACGCTGCTGTTAGAGATACAAGCTATATATTACATGGCCAACTGTATGATGACTTTGATTTTGTAAGAGATATAAGCTATGCATTACGAGACAGTAAGAACAATGAGCCGGACCTAATGACGCACACATGAGCACACACAGCAGCTGAGTGTTGCAGAAATGCAGCATTCTCGTATTCTTGGGGATTTCAATGTCTGCATACAGAATTCTAGGGTACCAGATGACTTGTTACACAATTATCTGAAGTCGCTGCCAAACCTGGAAGAGATCCTTCGTAACTTAGCGGTTACAGAATCAACACCCCACAACATGTATCTGGCAAATGGCTGGAAACAATAGTCAATCAGATTATGAAGCCATTTCCAGGAGTACACAATTGCTTCTAGATACTATCGGGAGCTATAAATCATAGACGACAGCATCTGACAATGCTGATACAGTTGCCTACGACGTATCTAAGATAGAACTGGAAAAAAAAATGATTTTTACGAGCATACATCTTTCCCATTGCAACATACTCATGTGAGAACTGGACATTTACACACAAAAAAATAAAAAAAAAAGAAAAAAAAAATGAACAGCGCATAAATGCCCTCGAATTTAAATGTTATAGACAGGTTCTAGGTATATCTTGTATACCGAAAAGAAGAAATGAAAACACGTGACAAGAACTGAATATTGAAGAAGGTTGGCTAAAGACGATATAACAAAAACAGTTAAAATATATTGGTCAATTGAAACGTCATGAAAGTGTGGCGAGAACAATCACGGCGGGGTATATACCCTGGAAGATAAGAAGAAGACGGTCAAAGAGAAGAAAATGGATGCAGGGTGTGGCAAATGATCTCAAGATGGGTGTATCGGATGCGGGACATCTTGCTTATGACTGAGAAGTTTTCAGGATCGTTGTTCTGGGCGCGAAGTTCTGTAAAGGACATGCTACTGAATGAATGAATGAATGAATGAATGAATGAATGAATGAATGAATGAATGAATGTAAGTGATTTCAAAGCAAGCAAGATGTGACAATAAATGTCGAAGAATAATTATGTAGACGTCGCATATCTCATGCAATTCTTGAGGGACTGTGACATTAACCTTTGACACCTAAACTGGATCGCAACTGTACAGACGGAATGAAAATCGTCGTTCCATTTCGTAACGAGGACATCGGAACCACAACACAGATGTCCTGCCAAACCTCATGGCTCTTGATTGACAGCGGCGTTGTTCAACGTCCAGCATCACTGTTCAGAGTACAAAACACTGGGCCAGGTTGAATCTTGACGTTCGCAAATGATGTGTTACTCAATCGGACAAATTCCAAAAAGCATCGTATGAACAAATCAGTTCCATAATGAACAATTGGAAGTTCAGTGTATTGTGGTGTTCGTTGAAGGACTCTGTATGGAAAGCACACCTGTCTAGCATATCTCTAAATGAACAGATATTTGAAAGAAGTAATAATAAAATACCTAGATTTGATATTTGATCGTTGCCTGTCATATAAGTGCAATGCAGACTGCCGAAAGCGTCACACAAAGCAGCAACTTCGAAGCTCCAGCGAAGATTTGCACTCGTGAAGAAGGATGAGGCCGGAATCGAACCTACAAACTCCAGAACGCGAGGCTGGCAGCCTAGCCACTTCGCCACGGAGCATAAGGCTTGTGAGCAGTTGTATACATAAACACGTGTACATCTCTGACCGCACCTGATGTGGGAACATTCTAGTTTATCTTTGTAGTTTAACCAGTAAAACAGGAATAACAACTGTTTGATGTTCATACAAGCACTGGGCTCGTGTTTCGCGCGATCAGCATATGTGTGTCGTCTGGTGTGATTAACCGAATCGAACTGTAACAGGTGACACATTTACATAAACACCATCCTGCATCCGCCCTCACTCCCGCACATTATCATATCTCAACTGGTTGATGTCGAGGGGTTAGTGTAGCACAGTGTTACAGATCCCGACACACCGAGTCGAAGGGTTCGAAATCAACTGCCAGCGATTTGGAAGCAGATAGATTAGCTTTCCATTGATTCCGATGGTATGAAGCGTCGGTCATTCAGAAAGCAATGGTAAACCATTGAACGTAAAATTGCCTAGTAACTCACAACCAGCCAGTAGATGCTATGGCTGAATGCAACGTCCTGTAAAGGACACGCAACTATTTTGTGAAATCATTTATGAAATCTACATTAATATGGTATCGCTTCTGCTCTAAGATACTAAAATAAGTAGTAACGATATTACTTTACTTGTTTAGCAGTGCAGAGGCTTACTTTATGGAGCTGTAACACGTTCACCTTTTCGACCCCTAATAACGCATCATGTGTGATTGACAATATTTGAAGTGTGCCTGTCAATGTGCCATGCGTGATTGTACTTAGTAGGTTTAGTTAGATCATACTAAAGAAATCTAGCAACGTTTTACACATTGTCTGTAAGTATAGGCGTTCATGGCTCTCCACAGATCTCTGTCTTTGGTGTTCTGGATCAACTCTGCTGATGATATTCCTCCATGCCACAGTCTCAGTCCGTCCAGCATTATTTCTATTGGATTGCCTCTGCCTCTCTTTCCCTCGATCTTTCCAGTTGTCACGATGTTCTCCAATGCCTCTCTCCTCATCACATGACCAAATAAAGCTGTTTGTCTCTTTTTTATTGTTGTATATAGTGTTCTAGTTTCATTAGCCTCTTTCAGGCAATCGTTGTTAGTTACTCTGGCAGTCCAAAGAATTCGCAACATTCGTCTTAAAAACCACATCTCTGTTGCTTCTAAGTTCTTCCTAATTTGTTCATTTACATTCCAAGATTCGCCGCCATACAGCAAAATTGGTTCTATATAGCATTTTAGCACTCTCTTTCTTACATTCATTGATAGCGACTTATTGTATAAGATACTCTTCATTTTCTGAAATGCGGCTTTTGCCTGCATTATTCTGCTCTTAATCTCTGTTGTACATCTTCCATCTGATGTTATAAGTGCCCCTAGGTATTTAAAATTATCCACTTGGTTGAGAATTTCCCCTTCTGTTTCTATGTCACATTTTGGTGTCCCCATTTTCTTTGATATCACCATTGTTACCGTTTTCTTGATATTCAAGGCGAGTCCTTTCTGTGCATCCTCTGATACTACAATGTCCAAGAATTGTTGTAAGTCTGTTGCATTATCCGCCACCTATACTGTGTCATCTGCATAGCGTTTATTGTTTATATTACATCCTCCGATTAGTATTCCTGGCTTTTCTTTGATCTCTCTCATTATTACTTCGCTATATAGGGAGAAGAGATCTGGTGACAAGACACACCCATGTCGTACTCCTTGCTTTATCTGTTCGTAACTACCCTCTTTATTTCCCATTTTAATTGCTGCTATTTGGTTCCAGTATATATTCTTTATTATTCTTAAATCTTTCCCATCAATGTTGATATCTTCCAACATTTTAATCAGCTCATCATGTTTTACTTTATCAAATGCCATAGTATAATCTATGAAGCATAAATATATGTCTCTCTGTTTCTCTATTGACCTTTCTATTAGTGTTCGTAATATATATATTGCATTGTTTGTACCCTTTCCTTCCATAAAACCATACTGTTCTTCACTAATTTCCATTTTTATTTTCTTTCTTGTTCTTCTCATTATAATTCTGAGTAGGAGCTTAGTGACATGGTTTATGAGGTTAATTGTACGAAAATTATCACATTCAGTTGCTCCTGGTCTCTTTGGTATTGCTATAAATACAGATTTTAGCATATCGCTCGGTAAATATCCACTGTTGTAAATATCATTCAGCATTTTGGTTAACATATCTACCCCAAATTCTCCCAATACTTCTAATTCTTCTATTGTGATTTCATCTGGCCCAGCTGTGTTTCCTTTCTTCATATGCTTTCATAGTGTCAGCGACTTCTTCTTTTAGAATAGGTGGGCCTTCTAAGTTACTTTATATCTAGTCTAGATTTTTAAAAAATAAGTTACTTGCATATCCTTTACAGGACGCCACAGTCAACTCCGATATTTTTTGACTGTTGATGATTTCGTGGCATGTTTACTTTCAGTAGTCTGCCATTACTTTCTGAACGACTGGCACTCATACCATGTATTGAAAACCAACGCAAGGTGGTCTGCTACTAAATCGCCCACAGCTGTGTTTGGAACTCAGTGTGCGGGATTACAAATTAAACTCCTTCGTCAGAGAGTTTTCTTAGATAAGGGAGGAAAAATACAATCTTGTGAACAGAATGGCGGAGTTCGAAATGGAGCCCACAACCTCTAGAGCACTAGGAAATAAGGTAAAACTGGTAATTCAGTCACACGAAGATGACTTGAGCCGTTAATAATTTGACACAGAGGTCACTTGAAGCGTTAATAACTTGACACAGGTGATTTGAAACGTTAATAATTTGACACAATAGGTGACTTAAAAAGTTAACAATTCGACAAATAATAGCAAAACAACTTTGAATTTTAGGGCAAATATACAAATCAGTGTGATCTATTATCTGTTCTACAGCGGTTATATTTGAGGTACCTTCAGTGCCTTTAAATACGAGGCTCATATGGTGAGGAAAAGAGATTTATAAGAAGCACGAATATAAGCTTTTTGCATTAAAGAAAATGGATTGACAACACATAATTGTACAATCACATGGAATGTTTCTATCAAGTGCCGCCAATCGGGTGCTTTAACGTCAACTACTCCTCCCCATGACGCTTGACGGCAAAAGTGGAAAAAGATGATGATGATGATGATGAAATGTAGACGCAAGTGGAAATCAGAGATCCAGACCTTCAGAAAGATGATACATATTACAAACCACCGAAATGAACAAGTAGTAATCTTCATACTCTATACACCACCGAAATGAGTAGCAATCTTCAGACACTACACAACACCAAAATGAACAAGTAGCAATCTTCAGACTCTATACTCAACCGAAATGAACAAATAGCAATCTTCAGGCTCTATACAACACCGAAATGAACAAATAGCAATCTTCAGACTCTATACAACACCGACACGAACAAGTAGCAATCTTCAGACTCTATACGCCACCGAAATGAACACGTAGCAATCTTCAGACTCTACACAACACCGGGATGAACCTTAAGACTCCACGCAGGAGATAACAGGATAAAATACTACGTGTTCAATAAATTAAAGAGAGATGATGATGAATGTAACTGTGGAATAGATAAAGTTACATCTAAAAATTTGCTGCAAGAGTGCCCCCCACAAAAAACAAAAAAACAAATTACTTTTACCTACACACGCTCCATTTGAGGACAAACTATGGAAATGTGAAAACTCTCTAGCTGACTGCTGCCTTCTTTAAATATGTTCAAGTTGACGACTAAAGGTGTACGACGATGGCGAGGAAGAAGAAGTATCCTCCTCCGAGTAGAATAACCGTCACATTGCTATAGAAGTATGAACTCCACCGACAAGATGCTTCTGATCATCAGAAAATAACGCTTACACCCTCTCGTCGAATGTTTCAGCCCCTTTACTCCATTAGTCACATAACTCTACCGTTTGTCACAGCTTGGCTGCGGTGGGTGACCTGTGTAGATACATCTCTGACTTGGTGGCCACTGTGTCGTCTGGGGTTGTCCTCCACTCTGTGGTGCCCACTGTGTCGTGTGGGGTTGTCCTCCACTCTGTGGTACACACTGTGTTCAATGAGCTAAAAGCTATAGTTCAACTGGCACATCATCAAGATTACAATCAAAGGGATTCTGGATCAGAAGAATGTCACTCTCAATTCTGTCAAAATCTGAAAATCTCTCCAAAAAATTCTTCTTCAAGTCAAGAATAATTTTTTTCGGAAAATCGAGATTGACATCGTCGGCGCGAGTAGCGCATGGCGTGACCGTGTATACATCGCTGCGTGCGTGTAATAATGTGTATATATATATATATAATATATATATATATATATATATATATATATATATATATATATATATATATATATATATATATATATATATATAAAATCGGAAGCAGCTATCATCCCCTTAATTAGAAAACATCGACGGTTGTAATCTCCCTTGGCGTCAGTGTTACCAACAGTGGTGTGAGTGTGTAGATTACATTTCGTCAAAGGTTAAAATTGCATTTTGCTCTTTGTTCATATTAAATGATAAACTGATGATAAAATGATAATACACAAACATTACTATCTCGGCGTAAAATTGACCTACAGACTTGAATAAGGTACCGTTGGCGTTGTTTTTCCCCCCAAGTGGTATCCAACTATACAGTTATATAATTAAAAAGCAATTTAGAAAATGTTACTAAAGTGGTTACCTTGACCGGGGAATTTTCTGAACTGGTGATAATATTTTTGCAATAACACGAGGCTTCTTTGACATTTTTATGCTATGTTTGCTACTTTATTGCCTCTATTCGCACTTGTAGTTCATTTACTTATCACTGTCAAAGAAAGAAATCCTTGTTACATACCTATAAAATGGATGACACTAAAAAAGAAGTGAATAGTTCTGCAGCGTCGGACCTGTGTATCTAGGGGCGGGAAAGATGCGTGTTTATGTATTGCCATCCGGGAAGGTTAACCCGGTCAACAAATGCCCGCAGAAGTCGGATGTGTAGGCCTAACGTCGCAAGAACGCAGCTCTGCTGTAAACAGGCACAACGCAGTCACGTCCGAAAAAGAAAAAAAAAACTCGGGATGAACGCAGCAGAAGAAGAAGTATTGCCATGAAAACCAGGGTAACGGAGATGGGTAGTATCTACGAGCCGGAGAAGGACTTGGGGTGGTGCGAAATAAGCAAGCATTACAATAAACAAGAAAATCTAGATGTAATAATTTAAAATTGAAAATAGTACATTTAAGGAACACAGTAGCCAGGATGTCTCCGCACGTGTGAAGATCTCCTAATATTCTAAACATATTTTCACAACGTCTCGTGTTTCATACATTTTATCAAGCAAATTCGAGTACCGTCGGCGAGCCGGATGAACTGACGTCACTGACCGGATCCGGCCCGCGAGCCATAGTTTGGTGACCCCTGTCGTAAAGCGATCTGATAGCGGAGCTTTTGTCGCCAGAGTGCAATAAACGATGTGTCGTAGAATAGAGAAAGATAAATTAACCGTATGTTAATTTACTGTTAAACAAGAAGTCCAGACTTCAGCATTACACACGTCTTCTTGTTACTTGAACTGCGAACTCATATTTACTGCTCATCCTAACCTATCAAAAACGGTTTGAAAATACCACATCTGGCTACGTAATGTTTGGAATATTCAGTGACAAGAAACATAACTCTGTATGTAACATATTTTAATTGTTAGTAATATTGTTTCCCTTGGTGCAATTGAAGGCGTTGTAATAGGAAGATAGAAAGAGCAAATAAATTGGGTAAACGACGACACGTGAATGAGCTCAAGCTAACTAATTACAGACGAGTTATATTATAGCGATATATATGAGCAGATTATTAATCATTGATTGCCATCTCCGCACTGAATGTCGGCTGTAATGAGTCTCCAACAGTTTCCGCCCGGTGACGTAACAGTAAATGCAGTCAGCATCTCCCAGTCCATCTCTTTATATTGCTCCCACACATGGAATGTCATCTTCCAGTCCATCTCTTGATATTGCTCCCACACTTACAACGTCATCTTCCAGTCCAACTCTTGATATTGCTCCCACACATACAACGTCATCTTTCAGTCCATCTTTTGATATTGCTCCCACACATACAACGTCATCTTCCAGCCCATCTCTGGATATTGCTCCCACACATACAACGTCATCTTCCAGTCCATCTCTTGATATTGCTCCCACACATACAACGTCATCTTCCAGCCCATCTCTGGATATTGCTCCCACACATGGAATGTCATCTTCCAGTCCAGCTCTCGATATTGCTCTCACACATACAACGTTATCTTCCAGTCCATCTCTCGATATTGATTCCACACATACAACGTCAAATTCCTCATACCCTCCACCTTCACCCCAGAGCAACTATCAGCATGTGGCCGTGCCCCACTCATTCTGTCAATACAGTAATGATATTACAGTAAATTTAGTTTAATTTAGTTTAGTCGACGGATCAACATCACGGCACACTGGTGCAACCCATAAGTGCTCCGTTCTACTCCTACCTCAAGCCTGAGGCTGGAGAATGTCAGCTCAGTGCACGAACTCCGTAGCAACAGCAAGAATCCGGAAATACTTTGGGTAGATTTTTAACTCGAAATTTTGCCCGGGCAGCGCAGTTAGGCTACTCTTTTTCGATTCCCAACTGCCAAGGGATGTTTTACGTGCGCAACAATACACACGGTCGTTCGATCTCACTACTCAGAGACCACGGGACGTTGTTTTACTAGAAGTCTAGGTGAAAAAATCCTGGACCTCATCGGGGTTTGAACCCTGGAGCTCTAGCACTCGAGGCGGACACCATACCTCGAGACCACTCAGCCCCCCAAACAGTCAGTATTCTATGACACGGGATCTGCAGTAGGCCGGCAGCCATGTGTACCAGAAAATGTACAGGGAAGTAAAGACCACCGACGTGACACTGGCCGCATCATTCATCCATATATAAATATGAGGCTAGCATAATGTACTCGTTACGCCATAAGGCTGTTAAATGGGCAGGCCAATAAGCAGTCAAGTTGAAAAACATCTGATGGCTGTGGAAATGTGGTTTCTGAGGAAAATGCAAAGAATACCATGGACAGACAGAAAAACCAATGAACAAGTCCTTCAAGAAACAAATGAAGATCGTAAACTGATTGGAGTCATTAGACGTAGACAGTCAAAATCTTTTGGGCATGTTATGAGAAGAAATGAATTGGAGAACTTGGTGACGACTGGTAAGATCGAAGGGAAGAGACCAAGGGGAAGACCGAGAAGTAAATACCTGGATGGCTTAGCCACTTTGCATGGTCGAGACATGAACACGGAGCTGATCCACGACTCTGGTGATCGAGTGAGATGGCAGAACATGACCGCCCACGCTTTTCGGCATGGCATATGATGGATAGATGGACTTTACCCACTTAACTATATGCCAGCGGTTCTCAAACAACGTCCCGCGGGCCACTTGTGGCCCGCCAGCTGTAAGAAAGTGGCATGCGAGGCCTCGTTGTTTAATATAATATGGTTTAATAATAATAAAAAAAAATTTCAGTCAGAGCGCCCCGTCAGCGAGCGATAATTTATTCTGCTCATGGTTGTTATACTAATATATTATCGAATGCGTCTGTTCAGTTCACAACGAAATGTTATAAAGTTCCCATATCCCAGCCTTGTCGACCAATCAGAGTGCGCAAGGCGCCATGTTGTCGTCTGTTACAAATGTTTAGCAGAGTCGGTAGTATTGTATTGAAATTAGATAATTTCAAATAAAAATTTACCGTTAAAGCCTATAAACATGAGTGTGGAAAATCTAACATCAAACAATGGTAAACAGCGAAAATGTGAAGACGCTGCTTGTCGTGAATTCAACGAAGAGTGGACGGAAAAATTTATGTTTATGCCTAGCCGTTAGGTTAAACCAGTTTGCTTAATCTGAGGATTTTGTGTTTTTGTTACCAAAAAATTTAATCTGGAACGACACTTCACGACCACACATTCAGACATAGATGCTCAATACCAGATCAATTCGGAGTTAAGAAAAGATTTCATAGAGAAAGTTCTCTGACCAGGCAGCAGTCATCTTTCATTAAGGCTAACGAACAGAGCAAGAGTGCTGTTGTTGCATCGTTCGAAGTCGCTCTTCTGTTGGCTCGCATAAAGAAGCCATTCGCCGATGCAGACGAAATAATCAAGCCTTTCCTTAAAATTGCTGCTAGAATGCTTGGCGATAAAATGTGTCAAACAAAATTTGATCAGATTCCTTTGTCTAAAAATACTATGGCCAGGCGAGTTGAAAAATTAGCCAACGATTTTCATTGTCAAGGAGAAACACATTACAAAAAGTTGTAAATTTTTCTTTCATTGGCAGTGGATGAATCCACTGACATTTCTGACACAGCTCGGGTCGCAGTTTTTGTTCGAGCAATAAACGATAATTTTGAAGTCATTGAAGAACTTCTAGGATTTGACACAATGCATGTAACTACCAAAGGGACTGATCTGTTTGAAACTCTGAAGTTGTGTGTAGAGAAAAACAGCGTAGAATGGACCAAATTGGACAGTGCATGCAGCCGACGGTGCTCCGGATTTGAGGGGTAAAAAGTCTGGACGTCTAGCATTATTGGAACAGTTTATTGGCAGCACTATATTAAAATATCATTGTATCATTCACCAAGAAGCTCTGTGTGGAACGACGTTAAATCTGAAACATGTCATGGATGTTCTGAGATGTGTGAACAAATTCGAAGTAAGGGGCTGAACAGGCGTTAGTTCAGATAGTTTCTATCAGATATGAAAGAGGAATACGTAAGCTAATGTTACACTGTGATGTCAGATGGCTATCTAAAGGGAAAGTTCTGTCACGTTTCTGGGCACTGAAAAATAGTGTCTATCTGTTTCTGTCTGGGGAAACTAAGTTGGCGTAATGACCTGGCATTTTTGATAGACATCGTGTCTCATTGAAACTCTTTAAATGCGAGCATCCAGGTGATTGTGCGATGACATTTCTTCATTTAAAATGAGACTACGACTGTTTATCGGACAGCTGACTGAAGATACTTTAGAGGTGTTTCCAACTTGTGATGTAAAAGAAATTTGACTTGTTACAGTACAAAGTAAAAGTTGAAAGTCTTCTGGATATCAAGAGTTCACAATAGAGGAAGATAATGTTGCCATTGTCATAAATCCGTTCATATTTCCTATTGTCAAGCTCTGTCAATTACAGCAAAACCTTCAGCACGAAGTAATTGATTTGAAATGCAATTCTGCACTGAGATGCAAATTTTTGGAGCTACCTGCTTCACCTTCAGCTGATCATATGATTTCATTCTGGCTACTATTGCCTGTCGAACGATTTGAACACTTGCGTTTATTCGCCCAGAGATACATTTGTCGTTTTGGTTCGACTTACCGATGCGAGCAGTCATTTTCCCCAATGACCGTTATAAAAAACAAGACTTACCGACAGTAACCTAGCTGCGCTTATGACTTTGGGCACGACAGATTTGTGTCCAGACATTGATAAACTGGCATCTGAACTTAAGTAACTGGTTATGAAGAACAGTTACAATTGTAAATTATATACATTAATAGCGATTTTCGAAACTGATTAAAAATGTATTGTTAAATGAAATTTTGATTGTAAAGGGCTTAAGGGCTGCATAGGCAAGGTACCTCCCTGACTGACCTCCTCCTGTTATGATACATTTTTATCCCCCAAACTGTTGTACGAAAGTGTGCACACTCTTAAGCTACACAAACATTTACAATTAGTTAGAAATCAATAGGGAATAACTAGGAGGTTTAACAATCTACCAAAATCTTTATTTCCTTTACATGATTGTAATATGATGATGATGATGATGATGATGATGATGATGATGATGATGATGATGATGATGACCATAATGATGTTATAACTGAAGAAGGCATAGGTCATGCTCCTCAGTGAAATGCGTCGCACTGTCAGTTTGAAAGAGTCCAAATTGGTTCCTTCAAAAAGCTCAGTAACTCCCTTATGTGGGTCGATTGTCCGTGCTCCTAAGAGAGTTGGAATGAAACGAACGGAGATGGGTAGTATCTACGTCTACCCATCTCATAATATGCATGCATGTTACATAAACATATATTCACGTAAACATACACTCATCTCCTAATCCTCCATCTTCTCCTTATATATATACTAGCTGACCCGGCCCGGCTTCGCCCAGGCCCTAGAGGGGATCTATCTATCTATCAGTCTGTCTGTCTGCTTGTTTGTCTGTCTGTCTGGCTGACCCGGCCCGGCTTCACCCAGTCCCTGGTGGGGAGCATCTCATTTAATTCATATAAGTAGTCATATAAGCTCTCCCGTTCCCGACTATCTGTCTGTCTGTCTATCTGTCTGTCTGTCTGTCTGACCGGGCCCGGCTTCACCCAGTCCCTGGTGGGGAGCATCTCATTTAATTCATATACGTAGTCATATAAGCTCTCCCGTTCCCGACTGTCTGTCTATCTGTCTGTCTGACCCGGCCCGGCTTCACCCAGTCCCTGGTGGGGAGCATGTAATCTAATTCATATAAGTAGTCAAATAAGCTTCCGTTCCCGACTATCTGTCTATCTATCTGACCCGGCGTGGTTTCGCCCAGCTCCTGGCGCACAGTAACTTAAAAGAATGTCCTTTCACACACCATTCAATGAAAACTGTAGAAAAAGATGGGTTACAATGTTATGCATTATGCATTATTTTTATGAAAACTTTGAAAATGCCTTAAAGATTATATCATTATTTATTATAACTCATATGCCTGAAAATAACTATAGACAAAGAGTTTAACAATAGTGCAAGTAAGTCCAACAATATGACTATAAAGTATATAGAAATGTTATTAAAAGTTATGCCCCTTGAAATAACTTTTCTAGAGTGAAGTCCCCCTGCTATATAGACATTATATAATGAAAATGGAAAAGTAAATGTTATTAAATAAGTAGAAGATTTTACATTAAGAAATTATTATAATCTGTTGCAAATGAACGAAAGGAAGACGTGTAGAAAATTTCATCTCAATCGGATGTACCGTTATCGAACGCATCCAATACATAAATAGCCACAAACAAACATACACTCTGTTTTATAGATATAGACTAGCTGACCCGGCCCGGCTTCGCCCAGGCCCTGGAGGGGATCTATCTATCTATCAGTCTGTCTGTCTGCTTGTTTGTCTGTCTGTCTGGCTGACCCGGCCCGGCTTCACCCAAGTCCCTGGTGGGGAGCATCTCATTTAATTCATATAAGTAGTCATATAAGCTCTCCCGTTCCCGACTATCTGTCTGTCTGTCTGTCTGACCGGGCCCGGCTTCACCCAGTCCCTGGTGGGGAGCATCTAATTTAATTCATATACGTAGTCATATAAGCTCTCCCGTTCCCGACTATCTGTTTGTCTCTCTGTCCCGGCCCGGCTTCACCCAGTCCCTGGTGGGGAGCATCTAATTTAATTCATATACGTAGTCATATAAGCTCTCCCGTTCCCGACTGTCTGTCTGTCTGTCTGTCTGTCTGTCCCGGCCCGGCTTCACCCAGTCCCTGGTGGGGAGCATCTAATTTAATTCATATAAGTAGTCATATAAGCTCTCCCGTTCCCGACTGTCTGTCTGTCTATCTGTCTGACCGGCGTGGTTTCGCCCAGCTCTTGGCGCACAGTAACTTAAAAGAATGTCCTTCCACACACCATTCAATTGAAAACTGTAGAAAAAGATGGGTTACAATGTTATGCATTATGCATTATTTTTATGAAAACTTTGAAAATGCCTTAAAGATTATATCATTATTTATTATAACTCATATGCCTGAAAATAACTATAGACAAAGAGTTTAACAATAGTGCAAGTAAGTCCAACAATATGACTATAAAGTATATAGAAATGTTATTAAAAGTTATGCCCCTTGAAATAACTTTTCTAGAGTGAAGTCCCCCTGCTATATAGACATTATATAATGAAAATGGAAAAGTAAATGTTATTAAATAAGTCGAAGATTTTACATTAAGAAATTATTATAGTCGGTTGCAAATGAATGAAAGGAAGACGTGTAGAAAATTTCATCTCAATCGGATGTTATCGAACGCATCCAATACAAAAATCCCCACACACAAACAAACATACACTCTGTTTTATATATATATATATATATATATATATATATATATATATATATATATATATATATATATATATATATATATATATATATATATATATATATATATATATATATATATCTATATATATATATATATATATATATCTATATATATATATATATATATATATATATATATATATGTAGATAGATAGATAGATAGATAGATAGATAGATAGATCAGCGATTCAAAAAATAGGCACAATGAACGTCTGTGGTTTCAATAGTAAAGAAGAAGAGCTTATAGAAACAATGGAGGAGAGGAATATTGGACTGATGGGAATAGCGGACACCAGAACAAAGGGGAAAGGATGCAAGGAGCTCCACCGCAGTTACACGTTTGTTTACTCTGGAGTAGAACAGCAAAAAAGGGCAAGACACGGTGTGGGAATAGTCATCGAACCACGGCTAGCAAGAGGAATACTAGAAATAAAATATATATCAGAAAGAATCATAACAGTGAGAATAAAAGAACAAACAATCACAACATATGTACAGATATACGCACCATGTAATGCAAACAATAATGAGCAAGAATGTGAGGACTTCTAAGAAGACATACATGACGTGCTAAATAAAATAGATAAGCAGGACAACATCATAGTTATGGGAGACTTCAATGCAAGACTAGGACATAACAGAGTGGGCATAGAAAAACACCTGGCAGCATTTGGAGATCAGCAAAATGAAAGGAATGATAACGGAAGTAGACTGATAGAGCTTTGCAGCCAACACGACCTCTATATAACAAACACATTCTATAAACATAAAGATTCGCAAGTATACACCTGGTATAAATGGAACGATCTAGATACTAAAAGCCAAATTGATTTTATACTAACAAGAAATAACAGAAAGAGAAATATATTAGATGCAAGAGCAGTGCTCAATTTCAGTATAAACACAGATCATAGTAGTTATAAATGTGGGATTCGGGTAGAATTTGCCGGAGCCTCCGGTAATTGACCTTGACCTCGGCTGATTTTCACTCCCCTCGGTCATGTAGTTGGGTGGGTATGTAGGGGTGATATTTAACTCTTATATTTTAGGTTGTGTAGTAAACATGTGTGTACCACATAATCAACATGAAGCACCCTCTTGCAGTGGTCAACAAGAAAACAGACCATTCATACCACTAAAAAACCAAACAAGAGTTCGTTTTCATAACTTTTTATTTTTCATTAATTGCATGAAATTTCCAATAATGTGTAGAAGAGTCAACAAAATATTTTTATTGACATCACATACGTGTATTTTCATTGACAAAGTACATTCATTTTTATTGGTCATGACTAGTGACAAACGTGACATTGAGTCTTTTATATAGAAATTTCATACATATGACCACTTTAATAGAACATATTATAGACACCAAACAGTAGAAAACATATGTACATAAGTACACTAGGACGTGTTATATGTCTAGGGGTGATGTAGTGACCTTGTCTTTGTGAACTTGACGTTTTATGTAGAAATAGGATAGCGAGTTTCTGTGTTGTGTGTATGTGTAGATAGACGTGTCTTGTGTTTTGAAACCTACATTTGTCCCTCCAGTCGCTGTCTGTGTGTCAAGTACATCTAAAAATGTTTGTCTGTCTAGGTGTGTGTTGTGGTGTTTGGTGAGGCCCTTTGTGCTTGTTTTATTGTAGTCTCCGAAACAATGGTATGTTTTACTACATAAGGATACCATTCCATCCCCTTCGTATTCTAACTTGAAAAGACCAGGGGTTCTCTTTTCATAAGCTTTGATAGTCTGGCAATCCTTACAGGTATCAGTACTAACTATATGTTCAGGGCAGGTTTCAGACGGGAACCACTGATTATAAACTCTGTCATATTCTTCTCATAGGTGTGGTCTAACTGCTTCCGCTAGGTTAGGTGTGCTAAGCACTAAGTAAAGAGAGTCAGTGTCCATTTCGCATAATTGGAAATCCTCCCTGTCTATAAATACGTCGAGAAAGTCGTAGTAGAAAGCCAACATTCTTAATTTGGCATATTGATAAACGAAAAAGCCTATCTGAAGGGGTAGATCCCAGACTGTTGTCTTTTTCCCTTTTACTACTTCAAATATGTCTTCGGTCAGTGGTGTCATCTTTTTAAATAAGGGATTATTTATTAACTTGGTTGTGTCTTCACCCTTACAATAGGAAACATTGGTGTGCTTGGCCTTATTGGTTAGAGTTTTGCCGTATGCGGCATTCCCCAATAATTTCATGGTTTCTGCCTTAACGGTAGAGGCCGTAATACTGTCACCTTCTCGTCTGGCATCAGAAACCATATCACCAAATTCTTGGAAGCAGCTAACTGGCTTATATTCAATGATTTGGTACACATGGGTGACCTCTAGCCCATGTTCCAGATACCATTTTAATAATGGTGTGGCCAACATGATCTTTTCTCCGATATAGCTACCTATAAGTGTCCGTCTGGCACTTGTCAGCAGTTTATGTGACTGGGCGTACTGCCTCATAAGGTTACCAATATCCTCTCTGCCCACTTCAATATTTTTGAATATTGGTGTCATCTCTGAGAATCGCGCTTTGTACTTGTCTGGCACATGGATGTCACATTCTATCAAACCAAACAAACTCTCAGCTCTTACAGCCTTTAGAATCCTTTCTTTGTTAATGGTCTTTTTATTATGCCATGGTTTGACATATGGGAATCTGCCCTTGACAAAACCCTTAATGTCACTATTGGTCTTTTTAAGGTTCCGCCACTCACATTCCCACATTTCTACTACCTTAACTTTCACCTCGTTAACCAAGTAGTCGTGAATGTCACAGGTGTTGTCATATAGTTCTGTCAGAGGTATCTTATTTACTGGATTTATGTCAATACCACGAGTCAGGGGACAGTCTGGGTGACCGTGGAATAGACATCCGTGAAACTGATACACAGTTGTATTCACCCTATCCCAACCATCTACTCTAATATGACGCGGACCCAGCGCCATCTCCCGCCCATTGAACTGTGTCCTCAACTCTATATTCTCACTATGCTCTATCCACGCTAGCCACTCTCTGCACTGAACAGTGTAAAATCTACCCTTATGAGTCTTGAACTCATCTTCTGCCTTTCGAATGACAGGAAAACCCGTGGGCATCTTTTGCATTAGAGCCCACAGGTAGAGAGCGTTAGCGTCATATCCTTTCAAGCTCTCAACAAGCTTACCCCCTCTGATGCGTGTCTGACCAATCTCATGGTACCTATGAAAGATTATGGACGGCCCTCCTACAATATTGTCTCTAAGTGTTTTGTGCAGGTCTTTCTCGTTCTCAGAACATAGTGAAAACACTACGTTTTTGGGCAGAGTCCTAAAAAGATATTTTAAGGTTACTCCAGGGACAGAAATGGCATCCTTAAACATGTCTACACCTAAATCTTTGTAGAAGGTAACCTGTTTATCTAATGCCTTAATAAAAGGCTGAACATCTTTGTTATTATACCACACTAGAAAGTCTTCTAATGTGGCCATCTTATTTTCTACCCACACTTTCTGACACACTTTATACTCTTCCTCAGTAATATTACAATTTCTTAGTTTTGAAAAGAATGCCTCGTGTGGGGGTAACTGTGTTTCTTTTAGTTTTTCAAGGTTAGTTATAAACTCATAAGGGAAATTTCCTTTAGTTTCTTTAATTTTGTAAGCGGCTAGGTACTTTGAGTAGTTGAAACCTGGCGCTAAATAGTTACTGATATCAAGAAACTTCAATTGATCCGTGGCAATACACATAAAATTATTGTTTCTCTTGACAACAAAATTGCACCACACTTCCTCCGATATTATGAAATACGAGAAGAGGTATGGCTTGATGAGGTTGATATCGTACTTTCTAGAGTTGAACCCCAGGACCGGTAACCCTTTCAAGTACGCATCGAACCTACCAATTAAAGTGTTCTCATTTTTCTCCTCTAGTGCAGTGTACACACCTTCGAACTTAGCATGCAGTTCTGAATACGCCGCATCAGCGATTCGGGTCAAATAATCAAGCATCCTATTCACCAGATCTTGAGGATCACCCGCTGTGATGAAGCAGACCGGGGCCTCGAACCCAGGGACGTTGGAGGCGACTGAGCACGACATGGGAACATGTTTTGCTAAAAATGATGTTGAATTACTATTACAAGGAAGATTTGAAGCCTCAAAGAAGCATTCAAAATCGTATGTAGCCCTGTACGGGTAAACATACTTAGGATCGACTGGGATGCCTTGGTCAGCAATTAATTCCCAGACGGTTTCTGGTGGATGGTACACCCCTCCTTTAAAATGCTCTACAGTTTTACCACCATTACAATTGTTTTCATGTCGTTCCAAGTCCCAAAAACTCTTCCACAACTTCCCACATTTTGGGCAACTAAAAGCGTGAGCGGCTTTGTCAATATCTACAATGTACATGAAATGCTCTTTAAAAAACAACAGTCTTAACGTTTCATCGTATGTTCCACTACCTCTAAGCTTTGGTACAAGTGAATGGTTATCATCATACTAAAAAATGTCTACATTGAGAGCAAAGCATTCTTCTAAATTGGGGACATCAAGAAGTTTAATACCTGGAAAATTAGTTAGGGATTCTATGTGCTGATACTCTTTCCACTTATTAGCATACTCTTTTGTGCGTTTCCTAAGATCTTTTGGTGGTGATCCTTTGTGTACAGCTAGTGCCCTAAAAAACAAAGATTATCAGCGTATGGCTTAGACCTAGAGTCATATTGTAGTATATTGATGGCTTGGTTGTGGGTAATGTATTCGGGAATATCAGTCAGGCAGCAACCAATAGGAAATTCAGGAATGTGAAAAAGGTAAAATGACGTAGCAGCTACTGTCTCTACACTGTATTTGGTGTCTGGTCGTTGCTGCATAACGTATGTAAGGATGTCATGTTGATGAACTGTCTTGATAAAAGCGTCAAAGTCATGTCTGTTATTAATTAACGCTGGAAATTCTAAAACGGCAGCATTGTTGGAGGAAGCATGACAGAATCTAAGGTCCTGTGTTTCTCTATGTCTCAGAATTAAATGGTGGGAATAATTGATCTTGAATCGGTTTGTCTGAGTATTAAAGATCTTGTATAGGGTGTCTGTCCAGTCGATAGGGTGCTGTGTCTGTGGGCTAATGTAGTATGTGTAGACTGACATGTGTTTACCACACTTGTGATGTGTCCTAATACTATCCCAGTTTTCTCTATATGTGGGTTGAATTTCCTCAGGGAGGTTGTCTGGTGTTTCTGTTTCAACTTGTCCAAGTTTCTGTTTTTTAGGTGTATGTGTGTCTGTGGGAGCTTTCCGTTTACACGCTGTGCTGTTTGATGCAGTAGTCTTTGGTATTGTAGTGTCCATGTTTGAAATTGAGGGTGTAGTGTGCATTGAGGGTGTAGTGTCCATTGATGATGTCTGGTGCTGTCTTTTAATGTGGCACTTTAGGTCGTCTTTTCTTTTGTATGAGTTATAACATATGTGACACTTGTGAGTTGTGGGGTTGTGTATGGTGGAAATGTGACGTGTGAGATTGCGATTTTCAGTGAAAGCTTTATTACAGGTAGGACACAGAAAGACATTCTGAGTAGTGGCCATAGTGCTAGACAGAACTGTGGTGATGAGTCAAGTTTCCGGAGATATAGTGATAAGCTCTTGTATATCCAAACTTTTCCAAATTACAGATCTTGGTAGTAGATAGTGTTATTCAGCAAAAAAGACTTTTAACTTCCGGTATTGGCTTGGTAATATGAATCAATAGTTTCCGGTTGGTGATAAGGCGATATTAAGATCTTGTGTAGTTGGTAGCTTTTCCTGTTATTATAGTTCCCGGTAATGGCTTGCTAATGTTAGGCAATAGTTTCCGGTGTTGGCTTTTGGTGATAGTAGGACTTTGTGAGGCTCCAACAGATAACGGTTTGATAGCAAAAATTAGTTTGTAGGTTCCTATCGTTCCACACCTGTATAAATCTCGAGTAAGCACTGGACGGCAAACAGCTGTAGAGAATAATAAACAGCATTTTTATATTTTTCGCAACCATATGACATCATATCTACAGAAAATATTTTATAAGACATACCAAAAGGAAGATATGGGAACTGAGGTTATGCCGTCACATAACACCCAAGTATTATATTTCATAGTTTCATTTATCTGTTTTCTTCGCATCCAGTCCTTATGTAGTCACCAGAAGATGAAGACAAACAATGACCTTTTTTTTTCTTTTTTTTTAAAATTTGTAATTGTATTTTCTGTGTTATTTTATATTGGATGAAACATAACTGTACCATACTAATGAACATTGCTGAATATGACCACCAAGGAACACTATATATGGCTGAAAATATTTAGTGATGTGTAGATAATATGAAAAACGTTGAAGGCATACCGGTGGTAGACAGTTCCCTTCCTTTCCTTGTACGCAATAGCCTTGTATGTAATGGCTTCGATCTGTTAGAAACTTTTCAACCTGGTGAAAGGATAAATATTATAGATATAACAAAGTAAAATAAGACAGGGATGCTTGAAACAACTAATGGAAACAAAGATAATCCTGTCTAATATGAAGATAATCACAGAAAACTCAGAATATTATATAAGAGGTCAAAGAAACATGACTTCAGTGCTTAGAAATTAAAAAAAAACAACACAATAGTAAAATACGAAACTAATACAAAAGAATTCAACAGCTTACTAATCAAAAGATCAGCAGAAGGCTACCTAAAGACAACAGATGGATAAAATAATAGAATAGCTTTTACACTTATGATCAGAATATTGAAAAAACCTTTATGAAGTTAACAGAGAAGAATATAATAAGAAAGGGCCACCGTTTTGAATGTGGAGGCTCTAACCATATGAAAGCTACCAAAAGCCCGGTTCAGACAGCATCATAGCATAAATGCTTAATACTTTAGAACTGATGATCTACAAACGGCTGGAAAAGACCTTAGACATGTAAAAACATATAATGAAAACTACAAGCTACCATAAAAATTGATAATGAAGTAGACCAATTTCAGCCTATTGAGAGAGGTGTGAGATGGGTTATGTGTAATGTCGCCTTGTACAATGAAACTGTTTTCAGAAATATAGAAGACATGAAAGGAAACAATAACAGATATGCAGATGACACAGTCTAGTTACAGACAATGAAGAGGACCTGCAACATTTAGTAGACCCACGCAGTCAATAACTAGGGGTGGAACTGAATAGTAAGAAGACACAGATTATAGCCCTTACTGGAAAATAAGTACCTTACACAATGTAACAATTGAATTTAATATCCGTTGAATCAAAACATCCTTCTTCGTTGAATGCGAAAATGAGAAAAAGACTTGGCCTTCGTTTCGTCACTGGTTTTGATACTGTCTGCGTGAGAGAGGTGTATATCTGAAATGAACAACATCAATCAACCAATCAGAACACAGATAACACCAAATCACAAAGGGTATATCCCTGTAGTGGTCTGAGGGACATTTGAATCAACCAATCAGAGAACAGATAACATCAAATCACAAAGGGTATATCCCTGTAGTGGTCTGAGGGACATTTGAATCAACCAATCAGAGAACAGATAACATCAAATCACAAAGGGTATATCCCCTGTAGTGGTCTGAGGGACATTTTTGAATCAACCAATCAGAGAACAGATAACATCAACTCACAATAGTGCATATCTCCCTGTAGTGACAACGTGCTCTGCCTGACTATTTTGAATCAACCAATCAGAAAACAGATAACATCAAATCACATAGGTCATATCTCCTGTAGTGACCAACAATCTAACTGCCTGACATTTTGAATTAACCAATCAGAAGAACAGATAAGAAATTAACACAAATGTTCATTCTGCCTGTAGGTCATGTGAACGGAAGCCCACTTTGGTCATATATGTCCACGTCTTCCAGATGTATGTTTCCAACCCGAAGCACCACCTTTGACCTGGTGTAACCCACTTTAAAATATGACCAGCACCGTTACACAGACCGACTGAAGAGTCATACATCTCTAACACATCGTCAATGGTATGATTATATTTAACCATATCAGATATCACTAACCACCATTAAAATACACCATTGGTTACACTAGTTATATATCGAAAAAGTCCCAAGTCGGCTTCTGATGTATCAAAGACCTTCTAACACGTGGCATTATTTTCACTTTATACAGAAAACAAACTATTTTAGTAATGAAAGTTTGTTTTAAATGAAACCAGAAGTATTCTAATGTGTGAACTTTGAAAATTAATTGTCTTAAGTCTTGTTGCGTCCCCACATAAGTGTATATAAGAAAATATTCCAGGTTCCTGGTTGATCCAGAAAGTCAGATGTATTCATACATGCCTTACTACTACCATTCAGTAGCATGTCCTTTGCAGAATCTCGTTCCCATAAAAACCCGCCGAAAATATAGAAAAAAAAAATTAAAAATTAAAAAAAAATTCTTGATCACAAACAAGATGTCCATTACACCCATCTGGAGAATCATCTTCTTTTGGGCCTTCCAAGACATACACCTCTCCATTATTGTTCTCTCCAAACTTTCATGACGTTTCAAGTGACCAAATATACCAATTTTCGTTGATCGTCTTTAAAAAACCATCTTCAATATTCTTGAAGTAAAGACACATTTGTTCTTTTGACCCAAGATATTCTTAGAACCCCTCTATTACATTTATATTCAAGTGGCTTTATGACGTGTTTAGTAAGTGTCTCACAGGCGTAAGTTGAATACTCTTAAAAACATAATTTTCTGTAGTTCTATCTGTCCCACTCTATTAAGTTGTTTTAGTCTTTGAAGAGCAATTGATAATCGATTAATTTCTTTCATTGTGTCACCATTGTTGGTAATCAATATATTCGAAAGTTTCCACCACCTGGTTGTTATGGGTTCTTGGCAATGTTTACCGAAAGCACATTACTTTCCTTCTGGACAGTGACTGTTTTAATCTGTGACCATACTGATGATCTATCGGTCCAGACCATAACCAACAACAATATGCTGTTACACTTCATCCACATGCTTCCATGGCTTCACATAACCATGATTCGTCTATACTTCACAAAAGTGCTCCATAGAAGAAAGAAGGATACCCTGTAATCGGGACTACCATACACAAGTAAATTTTAGGCCAATCTCTCAGAATATCACACGCACAATCAGTCATACACACTCTCATTGTGAGTTCTTTATAGGCTGTCTGATCGTTGTGCTAACATTAGAGGTCTTAGAGTTACCAACAACAACAACAACAACAACAACAACAACAACAACAACAACAACAACAACAACAACAACAACAACAACACACATATAGGCGGACACGCAGTCATAGATACCAGTATAGCCACATAGAGAAACAGACACCCGACGACAAATAAGCAGATACACACAGACAGCCAGACAGACAGACAGTCAGACATATAGATAGACAGAAACGTTTTTAGTCATAGGCGCAATCACTAACACAAACCATTAACAGATAAATGAAACAACAAACATGAAAACACGGCCCGAAAGTTCCCCAATCACATTACATTCTTACTTTGCAATCTTTGTGCTCATAATATGGTGAATTTTAGATGTATTCTGATGACATCAATCTGATTATCATGTAGTTACACATCTATCCATACAGAATGTCGCTAGGACTTTTCAATCTTTGTGCTCAGAATATGGTGAATTTTAGATTTATTCTAATGACATCCTTTTGATTATCATGTGGTTACACATCTATTCATCCATCATGTCACTAAGCGGTCATGTTCTACCTTTTCACTCGATCACTAGAGTCGTGGATCTGGTCTCGACCATATCCCGTTTCCAACCCATCCAGGTATTTACTTCTCGGTCTGTTCCCCTCGATCTTGCCAGTTGTTACCATGTTTATTTCTCCTAAAATACCCAACAAATTTTTTCTATGTCCAATTTCTATAATCTATTTACGATTTTCATTTTGTTTCTTGTAGATTATTTTCTGCCCGTGGTATCTTTTCTCCACATTTCCATCAGATGTTTTTCAGCCTGTTCCACACATCGATACAAAAGTAACACTATGAACCACTTCAACACTTTTCTTTTTCGTTTCAATTGCTATCTTTTTGGTCAGTATGTTGTTCATCTTGCTAAAGGCTACATTCGCCGTGGCGATTCTTGTAATCTCTTCAAACCATTGCCCAACAGAACTGTTCCGAGATAATTGTACTTGTTTTCCTATTTACTTGTGGTGTTTCCTTTTTCCTAATAATCTGTGTCTTTTTAATGCTAATCCTAGTTGTTCCCAACAAACGCATGTACTAATTGTTGCAGGTCCTGTTCCTTGTCTACAATCAAGACTGCCTATCTATTGATGTCCCGCAATGATCTTTTCATATATTTCTGGTGTACAGGGGAAAAAACATCCCTGTCTCACACCCCTTTTAATTGGCTGATATTTACCTATTTCATTATCAATCCATATGACAGATCTGTTTTCTATGTTTTTCTTTCCCCACCAATTTGTAGATTTTCAATTATATCTAATTTGCCGTACACTATTGCCTTATCAACGCGATAACATTCACAACTGTTTTTGTGTGTTAAAAGTATTGTGTATTGCTTCGTGTGTTATTTTACATTCCTTTGAAAAGGAGTAACAAGTAAAAAACGAAAAGAGAGCAAGTGAAAACAGACCTTGTGATGCGTGAGCCCGCCTTTTCCTGTGCTCGCGTGGGCGCGTGCCTTGGGGAATTTATACGAGAAACCAGAAAGAACCCACAAATACTATTCGGAAGATATAAAGACACAGTTTTGGGGGATAGATAATGCAACAGATCTATAATTGTTGGACATTGTAGTAATATGGAGTGCTCTATCAAGAAAATATTAATAATGGTATCAAAAGAAAGTAAATGTTTTGTTTTACAGGACATCGCTGTCAACAGCTTTCAGCTGATTTCTAGGCCAGATTACACTCAGTAGTTTGCTTTCTGAACGATCGGCTCACATCATAAGTATGAACCAGTGCTGATTCTCACAGTGGTCACGTTACTTACGGAGAAAAGTGTAACCAGGGATACCAACAGTGGTGACACCAAATGTGACATAGAAACATTCTTAACCAAGTGGATAAATTACCTAGGGGAATTATCAGATGGATGATATACAAGAGATTAATGTACAGGACAAACAAAATTTTAGAAAATGAAAAAGTAATATAAGAGAGTGGTAAATAGTTTTGGTGTATGACAGCGAAGCTTGTAATGAACAAAATTAGAAGCAGCTGGTTTGTAAGGTGGATTTCCTGTCTGAGTAACAACTAGAAAAGAAACAACTTTCTTCGATCATGTAAGAGACGCATGAACATCGTGACAACTGTTATCTCAGTAACATACCGAGATTAGAAATTATGGTAGTGGTATGTCAACAAAGTTGATTTCAGAACACCAAAGACAACAGCATGAATGCCCACACCATTTGATGATGATAGTGTCAGCAAAATTGGTTTCAGAACACCAAAGACAGCGTCATGAATGCTACATCATTTGATGATGACTAGTGTCAGCAAAATTGATTTCAGAACACCAAAGGACAGCTATGTGCGGTGTGGTACCCACGCGAAAGAAATAAACAAGTGTGACTTTTGTACAGAACGAAACGAAAAAAATATAACCATTCGTTCACTCAAAGCATGGCGAAATTTAGATTTATTCTGATGATATCAAAATTAAATCTAATTATCGTGTTAGTAAAACACTTACAAGGCGAGCCTCAGTTTGGTTGGGCTGGCGAATAAACACACCGCAGTGTTACCGGTGTTTTGTTAACAAGCGCGACCATCCGAGAAAGCTTGCCAACACGCCCCCCGGACAAAATTCGCAACGGAACGAAATTAGCCACAAATGTGCAACATGCTGAGTTTATAATATCAATATCTCTTGCTATATTTCGCAAATCAACATCAAAATTGGTTTTTGAAATCAACGACATCATAATCTTTCATTTGACTATAAGTTTTAATACTTTTGACCTATCAAAAGTTATTTTATTACACATTTAAGGCGTCATACGACGCGTACTTGTTCCGATTGTGCATACATAAATAATTTTTTAAAATATATAAGAATGGTTTATTATGCTATATTGCCTTTTAAAATACTTAAATCTTGGTATTATTAAATATTACAAGGTTCATTTTTCTGATATTTGAATAATTTTGTCTAAATCTGACTTTCCCCCAAGTAGGCATAGCACAGTTTTACATATAAATTATGTTACTTTTTATACAACTGAAAACCATACTTTATTGTTGTTTAAACATAATGAGGGAGTAATTTTTGTCTAACCCGTATATGTTTATAAATGTCTGTTCTAGAAATATGTTTTGTCTATCGCTGTAATTCTTATTTTTATCATCTCCGACAGTCACACTTGAAACGTTGCTGTTGTATCTTTGCTTTGTAAGATCAGTGTTACCAGAATTAATAGCTTAGTTGATAGCGCACCCGGCCCGTGTACGAGGGAAGGTGGTTCAATCCTCAAAGTGTGCATTAAAATTTTTTTTTTTTTTTTAAAATTCGTTCGCAAGCGTTAAACCGCTGTTCATCAAAATACCGTACCGTTGTGTAGTATTTTTCTTTTTTGGTATCTCTTTCGCTTACGCACCACAGATAAGAAGATAGACACTTTGTAACGCCGAAAAAAGAATACATTATGTTTCATGTCGGTAACCGCTCTGGGTCTATCATTATCATGTGTCGATTCTTCTTTCGTTCGCTTGAACTATGTCTATGATTGTGATATTGTCTCTTGTATAAATTTACCGATGTTTGTTGATAAGACTTCTCACTCAAGTTTGTAACGAAAAGACATAACAAAACACTACCAGCTTAGTTATTAATTTTAAATAAATTAGATGGGGTTTTTGTGTAGGGCAGTAATTCTTCAGTCATCGTGTGCCATGTCGGTGGGCGTGACCAAACGTGGTACATTTTACCATGTTGATAAGTTTAATAAAACAGAGTACCACATGCAAACCTGTCAATAATTGTATTGTTTAAAGCGTTTCTTACGGGAACCCTCACACCTTCCTTGGGGTTCTTTGAGTGAAAACCAGATAATTGAGGCTGTAAAAAGTGATACTTTTTTCGGGTTGGTGGAGTGTGATATAGAGATCCCGACTGATTTACAAGAGTCCCTTGCAGAAATGCCCCCCTATTTTTTAAGAACACAGAAGTGTCGAGGGACGATATTGGCGTATTTATGAAAGAATACGCCATAAAAAATAAACTACTGAGTACCTCACGACGGACATTGATTGGTAGTTATTTCGGGAAGAAAATATTATTAGCCACCCCTCTTTTAAAGTGGTATCTAGCCCCTGGGTTGGTGGTTACACACATCTACCAGACAATAGAGTATCGACCGGTTAGTTGTTTTAAACAATTTGGGGAAACAGTCTCTAATGCCCGTCGCCAAGGGGATAAAAATCCAGCTGAGAGTATTACGGCAGAAACAATGAAATTGTTAGGTAATGCCGCTATATGTTTTCAACTGATTGGTGTCTATAATATGTTCTATTAAAGTGGTCATATGTATGAAATTTCTATATAAAAGACTCAATGTCACGTTTGTCACTAGTCATGACCAATAAAAATGAATGTACTTTGTCAATGAAAATACACGTATGTGATGTCAATAAAAATATTTTGATGACTCTTCTACACATTATTGGAAATTTCATGCAATTAATGAAAAATAAAAAGTTATGAAAACGAACTCTTGTTTGGTTTTTTAGTGGTATGAATGGTCTGTTTTCTTGTTGACCACTGCAAGAGGGTGCTTCATGTTGATTATGTGGTACACACATGTTTACTACACAACCTAAAATATAAGAGTTAAATATCACCCCTACATACCCACCCAACTACATGACCGAGGGGGAGTGAAAATCAGCCGAGGTCAAGGTCAATTACCGGAGGCTCCGGCAAATTCTACCCGAATCCCACATTTATAACTACTGATCATAAAGCAGTCGTTGCCACAATAAGAACCATTAGAAGAAGAAAACAAAGAGCAGGAAAATACATACCATGCGAATCACTAAACTTAAAAAACCTTAAAGACGAGGCAGTAAGGGAAAATTATGAGAAAGAACTAACTGAACTCTTTGTAAAATTACCTACGGAAAGAAAAACAGTGGAAGAAGAATGGGAGATGATCAAATCAAGCATTTTAAATACTGCAAAAATAACATTCGGAACCACGAAAAAACGCAAAACACGGAAAAAGAAAATAACAAGTTGGTGGAAAGCAGAAGTAAAGAAAGCGGTAAAAGAAAAAAGGAAAAATATAAAAAGTGGTTGAAGAGCAAACAGGAATGTGATTACAGAGAATACAGAATAGCGAGAAGACATGTGAGTAGAATAGTAAAAAGAGAAAAATAAAAAGACTGGGAAGAGTATGGAGAAACCCTAAATAAAAACTACAAGGAGGCAACCAGAAACTTCTACAAAAAGATAAGTGCAGTGCGAACCAAAGGAGAACGCTTTGACCCAACTGAAATAATTAACAGCGAAAATGGAGAACCAATAAGTGAACAAAAACAGATCCTAATAAGATGGAAGCAGTATTTCGAACAACTTCTCAACATCCCATCAGATGTCACAGGAATTCAAGAGACCTACACAGATGTCACCGAAGAACTAGAACCAGACATACTAAAAGAAGAAATTATAGAAGCCATCAGATTAGCCCCATTGAACAAATCACCAGGACAGGATGAAATACCAAATGAACTAATTAAAGCAGCAAGAGAAGTAGGAACAGCTTGGCTACATACACTATTCAACCATGTTTGGGTAGAACAACAGACGCCACGAGACTGGGGAAACGCCATAATTATCCCAATTTGGAAAAACAAAGGCAGCAAAAGAGATTGCACACAATACAGAGGCATTTCACTGTTGAGTCATACTGGGAAAATATTTTGCAAAATTCTTGAAAAAAGATTACGAACTACTTTAGAACCCCAGCTAAGCGAAACGCAGCTTAGATTTAGGATAAACAAAGGATGCACAGACGCCATTTTTGCTCTTAGACAACTTATAGAAAAATCAATCGAATTCAATGAAACACTCTACTTAGCCTTTGTCGACCAAGAAAAGGCATTTGATAGGGTAGATAGAAACAAGCTGTGGGAAATCCTTAAACAATATGGAGTGAGTACACATCTAAAAAACCTATGTAGAAGTGTATATAACAACAGTGAATGCATAGTGAGAGCAACTGGAGGACACTCAGAACCCTTCACCATAAGATCTGGAGTACGACAAGGTTGTGTCCTGTCCCCTCTCTTGTTCATAACATATATAGACAACATATGTAAAGAAACCAGCCAAGCAGAGACAGCAAGAATACCGCATGACGAGAACACAGAAGAAGAACCATCTGCAAATCTAACCATTAGAGAACTCCTGTTTGCGGACGACCAAGCACTAATAACAAAATCAGAAGCTGAATTACAAGACCTCATGAATAGTCTAAACGAAATGTGTAGGGAACATAACATGAAAATTAGCACAAGCAAAACAGAGGTAATGACTATAACTAAAGAAGAACAAACAGCAACAATTCATCCTAAACGAACATCCCTTGAAACAAGTAAAGAGCTTCAAGTACCTAGGAAGTATAATATCATCAAATGGCAGATCAGAAGACGAGATCGAAAATAGGTGCAATAAGGCAAATCAACTCATTGGACAAATGGCACCAATACTAAAGAACAAACATGTATCAATAACTACTAAGAAAGCACTTTACAACACAATCTTCCTACCAACTCTGTGCTACCAATGCCAAACCTGGACAATGACAGAAAAAGAGAAAAGAAAAATCACAACAACAGAAATGAGGTTCCTGAGAAGAATACTCAACGTATCATGAAGAGATAAGATCAGAAATGAAGAAATCAGGACTAAAGTGGAGGTTAAAGCTGCTCTAGATTTTATTAGAAAGCAGCAAGTCAAATGGTTTGGCCATGCAAGTAGGTTACCAGTCAACAGCATGCCACAACAAGCAATGATGTACAGACCAGATGGAAACAGAGGAATAGGCCGACCACGTAAACGTTGGACGGAGGGAATAACAGAATCCATGGGAATGTCGATATGCGAAGCCCATAACCGGGCACTCTCACGAAGTTTATACTTCACCTCGACACCGCAAGGTACAAGAGGAACATGATGAGATGAGATGAGATGATATATATATATATATATATATATATATATATATATATATATATATATATATATATATATATATATATATATATAGTTCAAACATGTAAAACATATCTAGTTCCCTATATGGATTCACAGAATCCTATATAGATGAGTTGTTCTCATCTATGTTCAGCCCACTCTTCTCCATGCGTCTTGAAACACGTTTCGGGAATGCAATGGACGTTACGTCATACCTAAATTCCAGTCTGCTGTTGCATCCTCGCTTTCCCGGGAATTAACTAGCCTTATCACCTGTGTTGCGACGAAGTGTTCGTCCTGCATTCTTTTTCCTTCTTAAGATCATACGTCTGTCCGGCTGAACGCACTTCTCCCAGTCCGAGGGTTGTTGTTATTGTTCCCACTGACTGGCGCCGCTTGACGTTAGGTTTTGAGTCTAGGTTTCGGCGTTTGATCAGGACATCAAAGTTGAGATTTCTCAGATGTAGAAACCAGATATTGGTGGTTCGATCTACTAACTACGTGCGCTTTTGGCGTCCGAATTTTAAACGATGACAGTATCGTATTATTGTTAAATCTATTCCTTTTTGGTTTGGAGAATGATAGAAAAATTCTGCTTCTCACTGAGTGTGGCGAGACTAAGGAAAGATAAGCAGGACACACCCGTGGAGATGGTACTTGGGTACCGTTTTCATGTCTCATCACGGACATAACTCTGGTGGATGCAAGCGTTGTATAGAGTTTACAAAGACCTCAACATTTATGCTTCGAACTTAAGAGTTACAACTCAACTTTATCTTTCAGGAGATTAAGTAACAAATTAACTTGCCAACCAGCCTGCCAATCAGACAACCAGCCAATCAACCAGCATGCCTGCCAACAAAAGCAAGCGAGCCAGTCAGCCAACCAGCCTGCCAACCAACCAATCAACCAACCAGTCTGCTAATCAGCCAGCAAAACAGCCATATAACAAACCAACCAATCAACCAACGAACAAACAAACCAATCTACCAATCAACCAAACAACCAACTAACAAACCAACCATGGAACCTACAAACCAACTATGGAACCAACAAACCAACCAATCAACGAACCAATTAACCAACCAACCAACCAACCAACCAACCAACCAAGGAACCAACCAACAAACAAACAAACCAATACTCAAGTTTTCTTCTCGTCGTGTTTTCTTTCTAAAAGGAAGATACATCATATTCCGTAGAACTCCTGTGGATATTAATGACATATAATTCTGTAATTCAAATAGCATGTCCAGGTTGGTTGCAGTAAAAGTCTTCGTACAGCATGGGATTTCGATGCAACGCCACGTATTTCACCATTATTCTATTTTTGATCGTTTCCTAGCTCGAAAATGTAACGTCAGCTCTGACGTTCCGGTTGTTAATGAGATCTTTGTGCCCGTATGGGTGGTTAAAAGTATTTCCACCGTGTCAAAGGAGTAACGACTCAACGGAACGTAGTGAGGATTGTTGTAGGCGCGAAACACTGAGGTCGAGAACTGATTCATGACAGGGAACGTCTTTAGTAGTTGGACCATGCCGTCTCCGACTGTTCTCGCCACTATGAGATGGCAGTAGACGTAGACATTTGGCAGCTCGTTATTCAGGTCTATCGACACTTGACCTTCCATTATTGGGATGGCATATGATATCATCGATAAGGGAAGCTCTTATATCTCTCTTAGCTTGTCGCTAAATGTAGCCACGGCCCCCGCTTTGAATATTTTCACGATAAATTTCTTTGAGGCATTGTCGACATATTATCTGACTCGCATCTGGTCGCCCGCGACCGTCTCTTTCATTAGTCGATTCAGCTCCGTTATAAACGCTTCTGGTGAGCTGTACAGACCAGGAGGACACACCTTTCTTACCACTCCTTCGCTGGGTGAGTGGTATCTTATCCACTTTTTATTGTCTACCACATTACAGTAGTAGCTGGGAAATTGAATTTCGGCCTGTCCCACTTCCAAATGTTGACTCACCGCAATAGTCTGCGGTAATGTGAGGTGTCGGTGGTGAGATGCAATCACACGAGGTGTATGCCCCCTACAAAAGAATGCTAGAATATGGGGAGTGATTTTAAATATGTAGAAATGTCACTGCCATGTGCCGATATGAGGCAGACAGCGGTAAACTGGTGTATTAAGAGTAGGTTTGCCGTAGAAGAGGAATTGCCGTAGTGAGAGCAATTCACGCTACCACTATGAACTAATACGCACGAATAAATCAAGGAAAGTCAGTGCGGAACTCATGATGATGATGAATAGCGACGGGAGACTATTCAAAGAAGTTGTGTATCACGTGACGGCAGTTGGGTAGTTCACGTGAAAACGAGACAGTTGGACTCAGTCAGGCCAGGGTCTCGATTGAAGCAAGACGTGAAACTGTGTTGAAGCCGTGAAAGATTATTCACTCCATTAGTGTAATGATTCTTCAGCAAGAGGTGAAAGTATTTCGTACAGTTGTGCAGCTGATTGAATAGCCATTCAAAGCCTGTTTGCAGTGTGCCGAGTTGATGGCGGCTCAACAATGCTCCACGCCAGACGTCAAGGGCGGACGGCCGTAAGTGTGACCGTAGCGTAGTCAGACATTGTGTTAGAAATTACTGTACAAATGAGACGATTGTCTCTCATCAAAGTTGTGAACATTACTCAGCTGCTTTGAATATGTACTTTGTATATTTACCACATGCCATCCCGCACCTACGGGAACGTATGAAGATATTTGCTGTGGTAATCATCAATAATAAATATTGAGGAGTGTCAAGGACGTCATGTTGTTCAGTGTTTATATCCTATGAATGTTCCTGCTAAAGTCTGTCATTGAGGCTGAGAAAACGAGCCAGGAATCAGTTCCGTGGAATCAGCTCCGTGGTAGTCACTGGAAAGTGTTGTGACAGAAAGGAAGTCTGGAGGTCTAGGTGACTCCCGGATAACTGAAGAAAACACACTATAGTTCTGCCCTTCCTAAGAGAACCAAATTGGCTCAAGAACCCCCAACTGTATTTACTAGCCTAACAATGTCCAATGTTACATTAATAAGTATAAATAAATGGGTTCTCTTAGCAGGCAATATGAACCTGGGATGTTTCCGTAGGACAAAGTAAATGAAGTTGGCAACGTGAGGTACCCAGCCTCACTCTGTTCCTATACAGTCAATGTGTGTTAACTAATCAATAATCAAACATATATTAAACTGACACAACATCACAAGTGGTTAATGTTAGAAAAGATCACATTTCAAAATGTAATAAGACTGATAAATCTGGAAGGTGGAGGAAAGATGACGAGAAGCTTCACAATGAAATACATATACATTGCCATGAGATGGATTGTGCGAAACACGGCAGGGGTGTCAGTTGCGGAAACTGGAGAGATGTGTTGAAACACAGTTCAGAAACGCTAACATTAGTGGGCGGAGCTAATGCGCCACGTGACGGCGCCCAGGCGAAAGCCGGAAAAGAGTGTGCTTGGTTTTCAGACCGGGCTGGGACGTGCGAGACGAAGGTTGAGATTGTGAGAAAGATCTGAGTCTGAAATTGTTTCGCGATGGGCACAGTGATTCGAGATACAGTCAATTGGGAAAGAGTGTCCTTGTGAAGGAGAGCGGTGAATGAAGAAACTGGGCACTGAAGTGAATGACCAACTATGGCCCAGTTGATATCGACCAGCTGTGGTGAGAGAACTGACCCCGTGTTGTGAACAAGCTGACAAAAATGGCGGAGCTAGAGACATGCCGTGACACGTTCGTCACCAGTGTGAAGTGCATAAGTAGATAGCACTGATATTCTTGTGTAACAGTAAAGTGTAGTGACAGTCGACCGTGTGCAGCAACCGCACGAACAAATAACGATTAGTGGTGCTAGTTAGTCTTTATGGACGGACAGTGAGTGGGATGGTCGGACACAGAACGCTGAAAGGCAATAGCTAGCGGTGTTCGATGGCAACCACTGTGAGAACTGTGATGTAATAAAGTTACTTTGTACTCTAAGGACGCTTTGAACGTGTGTTGTGTGCACGAAAGACTTGTACAGTGATTCTACGAGCCTACTGAGATATTTCTGGTAAATATTATAAACCCTGGACACAAACCCAAGAGGTCGGGCATGATGAGTGAGTCCCGGTTCTTGGCAAACATAAACACTCCGATGTGGAATGAATAATCATGAAAGCCATTGAAGTAATGTATTTCATTATTATTGTGGTACAGGCAGTCTAAGTTTCTCCCTCCATCCTGGTGCTAGATAAATATGACTAAGATAAACTCTCTCTCTCTCTCTAAAATGAACTGAGTCACCTACACAAATTTGGTTCAGTCAAATCATCTCCAGAGGAAAAGTATATGTGGCCTAGGTTGATGAATGCTTTCTCCCTCAGTGTTGATGGAAGCATGTGAGTATGGGGTTTTTGATGTGTCCTGGATAATGTTAGTAACTTTATGAACTTGCTGAATGTAATGTAATTGGACTGACTTCTTTACATAAGATTACCATACTTTCGAGTCAAGCTTCCTGACCATACGACATTATGATGACTTGCCCATCTACTCAGGTGAATGGTCTGAGTTTCACATCTCCATCACAGCCTGGTCTGTCTGACTATATCATGCTGATACCACCAAAGAACTCCACTATCCTCACTGACAAGATAAACAACATTGCACCCATATACATTTTGCAGTATGAAATCTCATGGTGAAATGAGTGAGAACGAAAACGGGAAAAAGGGAAAGAAAGAATGAGGAGGAAGAAGAAGTTTAGCAGTGCCTGGAGGTGAGACCTATAGCCCATTCTCTCCTCTGACTGCTGATGGGCACAACAACTATCTGTATGTTTATCACCCACTGGTCCTTATTACTGTTATATGGTCTAAATGTGCCCGGGGTCTCATTGGAGATATGTACATCAGATGACATAAGAACATCAGAAGTGTAACAGGGAAATAGACTAGCAGGCAAAGTCACTAGGCTTAGGACAAAGGCATTGATAATGATATGGTGACATCAATGATGATACAAACATCAATGTTATTAACTCATCATCCCACGTCAAGGCAATGCAAGATTGCTGGTTGCCGTTTTCAGGTCAGGTTCGATTCACAAGTGCCACTTCTTCTGCTCTCTCTAATCACCACTAGTGTGACGAAGTCTTCAGCTTCCCCATCATCTCTTGATTAAATTGGAGTAATTCTCTTTAAAACCCTTATGTAATTATAGAAGAGTCTATATTCGTTTTATTCCTAGATATCTATGTAGAGATAGTCCCTGTCTATAGTATAATCAACGGCTAGGTAATGGTATTAATTTAATATAAAGAAATACGTTACATTAGTATAGGGGGAGAGGCGTAATTTACAAAGTAGTGTACCCAGCCAAATCTACACATTCGGCTACAACACTTCCACATTTTGGTTGGAGAATTTAACGACAACGAAACTCCCTGGCACGGCCACTTCCGGTCAGGGGAGAGATAACGAAACTCGGCCTTTTTGTGCGAGACGTCGTGGTAGAAGCATGTGCGAGTAAACTAGGCTCTTAGAATACTGACAGAGTGATAAGAGATTTTCTTAGGCAATTAATACGCCAATATATTTGAAACTAATATATATAAAGAACCCTAGCGCGTGTGGCTTCAAACCCGACACAGTGTGGTCAGAAAAGAAGAAGGATTTGACACCTTCAGCGCCAAGCTTTAGATGCGCCAACCTGTGTGAATGACTCTCTGTGAAGCATCATGTCACAGTCCTAGATCTCTAGGGGATTGAAACTCGGCTCATACAGGCAACAAACTCCGTTCAGATACAATCGAGCATCATTTATTTACATTTATATTACAGTACGCTGGCGAAGCGAGTTTTCACCAGCCAGCATTTAACAGGTTGCGTATCACAGGAGTTTACAATAAACATGATTATCACAACAACTCTAGCAGCTATCTAACATATGTATAAGACCCCTAAAACACTTGGGTCTGAAACTATCAAGTCCCCTTAAGGTAAGCCCTGTTGCTTCCTCGATGTCCAGTCCGTGTCTGTCCTTCCACACGTGTCGCAATCCGACACGGGTGGTAACTCTCTCTGAGTTTCTCGTGGACCCCGCAATCGGCGGGCCCCATCAGTGTCCACGTGGCTGTGGACACACTGACCGTTCCTTCGAGAAGGCTCTAGATTCTTCGAGCCTTCGAGTGACTCGGTTCTTTCCCTTTAGCTGGATTTATATCCCTTCGCCAGTGTCTCGTTCTTTTAGGTTGGTACCGCCCTTTCGGTGAGGCTGTGACACATCACTTACCACATCACGTATGATACCTACCAACCAAGATTAACACTTACTGGGCAACCCAGAAATACAAGATAAGTGACCACGATTTCCCGTTGGCCACCACCATCTACCTAGTTCAGGCCAAAGTTACATCCGGTATTAAAAAGTTTAGTTGATGCAATATTTTAGCAAGATAGGATAATAATATAATAGAGGGAATTATAACCCCCGTTCCATGTACAGGGCTGACTCCCGTGGAGCACCCAACGTGTCTTATACGATTAAACTGTAACATTGTTAGTTTCTAAAATTTACAACCGCTGGTTGTTACCTTACTTAGTAACCTTAGTCATAGTAGAGTGAGAAGATACGAAAGTTTGTCTCTTTGAAATATTTTACTCTGTCTTTCTCCGTGTCGGTGAGAGAGATTAGAGTTTGGGGGCTCGAGCTTTTTATTTCAGGCAACGTAACTAGACAACCTTGGCAGACTGTCTTTATCATACAAGTTTAGTTATACGCCATTCCTGTCTGCCTGAACACTGTCAGAAGATTAGACTTGTTCTGGGACCTTTACTCCGTCTAGAATTACGAGCTATTCAGTCTTGTCTTCTCCAGTGACTTATTTTTCTATTCTTAGAAAGTCTATCCGCAGCAACTTTGATAGATTCCTTATTATTGTAGCTGACGCTACGCTACAACTAGCTCACATGCCTTTTTTTTTTAATTGGGGTGTTACCACTTCGAATAAATTTTCCTCACAGTTGTAGAAGTTACAATGAGTTAAAATCATATATGTGATTATTTCACAATATGAGAAAATATGGTTCATGTGCATGAATTAATACAGATCAAGATTTCAGGTGAAGCGCTCACAAAAATGAAATTACACAGATTATTTTCATGGACAACGAACATATATACAATAATATGAGACTAATTTCCTATTTAGACTGGAACTGCGGAATACGCTTTTCCTGTTCAAACCGCAATCTATAAATTTCTTTCTTCTTTGTGTTGGTGTTCTAATTTTTACATTTAACGATGAGAAAACAAGATTAAAAAATGTTTCCATTCACAATTACTGGCCTCATGTGACAAACTTTTGTAACTATCAGGTAAGTTAATAAGTAAGTCACAAATGACTGTAGAAAAATAACTAACTATGATAACAACATGAAACCAGTTTATTTTTATACATACATTGTCTCTTTATTTCTCAACATAATTTCCACCAACATTGATGCACTTATCACATCGTTTTATCAGTCCTCCCAAACCGGCTTCATAGAATTGCGTGTCTTGTTTTCATTTACCAGCCATCCCACAGAAATGTGTGACTTACTTATTGACTCACCCTCGCAACTTTTTCTATCCAACTATGCACCGCTTTACAGGAAATCGCTAGGGGCTAAGTCCACTGATATCCCAACTTGGCGGGAGACATTTCGCGAATGATGCCGAAGTTGAATGAGAAGTGAAAACGTGGTTTAGAAAACAGAAAGCAATTCTATGCAGCCGGTTTGGGAAGACTGATAAACGTATGGGATAAGTGCATCAATGTTGGTGGAAATTATGTTGAGAAATAAATGGACAATGTATGTATACAAATAAACTGGTTTCAAGTTGTTATCATAGTTAGTTATTTAAAATTTTTCCGCAGCCATTTGTGACTTACTTATTAACTTACCCGTGTAAATACTTGCCTCTCCTCCATAAGAGTTAATTATGCGCATCAGAGATATGAGCCGGTCGTTGCAAAGTATAACACTGTCTCAATGAAGGCAATAAATGTGTCACAAGTCTCAGCTGGAGGTGTTTTCAGTCGTGGCGAGTTTATACACGTCCTTTAGCAAGGCAGTGATGTTATTTGGGACACGGATGAGGCTATCCATGTGTCTGTAACTATGTGTGCGCTAGTTTACATATCCGAATTGTATTTTATTTTAGAGAATTGTATGACTGTAATTTTTGTGTTAATAAAGTACCATCATTTGTATGCATGTAAGACTGTTTCGTTAGTTATGTACTGCAATGTTTTTATGTGAAATAAAATTCTTATAAACTTTATTTGTAGTAGTTTTGTATGAATATATTAAGACCACCTGATACCTCTACATTTCATGATAGAGGAAAGCCTCCTAATGATATAAATTAAGGAACATTCTGTATTGGTGAAATTTGTTCAGTTTGTGTTGTGTATCAAACAAATGTGTTATTTTTGGATAGTTAAATTCTTTGATATTCTTAGTTTTAACATTACGTTTTGTAGAAAATCATGGCATAATTTATGCATAACCTAGCAAACTTGTATGTACAGCTTTCAGATGAAGGTTAAACATGACAACTGAGGTACATCTGCTCATTTAATAATAAAACTAATCCACACGCAAAAATCAGATGAGTGCTCTATAAGTAGTAACACATATATCGACTACGCTTGAGTTCAAAGCTAGCAAACGACAAAAACATTTGTTTAATCTGCTTACTTCTTTGTAACAATAAAACTGAGCAGGCTGCATGTAAAGGAAAGTGATCCTGTTTCCTTGCCATTATGGCAGTACTGTTCCCCTATCGTCTTCACCAAAGCAGCATTTGATGAATGCAATTTTCAGTATTATGTCAGCCTCATCTTCTCTAGGAAAATGTATCCATTTTGAGGCTAGGTAGACCCACAATCATGTGGTTGTTATGAAGTCCTAGTTTCGGAGGAATTGTAACCCAGGACCACCTGAAGGGAAGCCAGTTTACTTTAAAATTCACAATAATATGGTGTCGTGCATGTGTGCATGATAAGCTCGCCTGGGATTGGTGTGAAGCCTACCTGACACTTGTCATTGTGAGAGGCAACTAGCTATAAGGTAAAAATAGTGGCGCTTAGACATCAAGACTTTTGGAGCTGTGAAAAGGAAGCACGAACAGTTAGTGACAACTGCAAACTTGATGGGGAAAAGTGCAAGAAGAAAAACAATGGATGCCTGGATGGTTTAGTCACATGACATAATGGTGACAAGAACAGACTAGTAATTGTTTGAGATGATGAATGATGACCATCCACGTTTATCGGCATGGCACACGGTTCGGATCATTAGATAATCTCAGAACAATTGGAGTCTGGAAGATACGGTGTTGGGAGTCATATACAATCTAGCACTCATGAGTTCACTCCCTGGAGAGCAGACATGAATATAGATCGCTGGTGGTATGGTGTCGGGCATAAAGTCTCCTGCTGAAGGATCCTCTGCTTCTGACATTGTATGGTTGTTCTGCAAGGGGGACCGGTTCTATGCTCTGGTTATTTACAAACAGCGTGAATACAAATTATAAACCTTTCTGGAGTTAAGTGATCGTGCTCTGATGCAGTACCCTCGGCAGATGTAAATGCAGTGTAATTTCTTGACTAAATGATTATACCCATGCTGAGGGTCTTGCCTTGTCTCGAGGGTCTTGCTTTGTATCGTCTATTAACTGTCGAACCAGTAAAGGAACTGTTATGTTCTCTGGACTGGTTCAGACCTTGCCGAGAGGTGTTGTGGAGAGATGAAGCCATGTGTGTTGTGCTCCGTCCACTTATAACCCGTTTTTCTACAGATGTAGACGCACACATAACTTTGCAGGCCCAATTCGATTTAGATGGCGGAACCACCTTATTCTCTGCCGCTCTAAATCGCTACACGACTTAGTTCACTTAACATTCATATTAGTTAGTCGCATATCCTTTATTGGACGTAATAGTCAACCCCAGCAGTTTTTGTTGTTGGTGATTTCTTGTCAAGCTTACGTGTACACCTCGGAGGAGCAAATGGATCACCATAGTCTGGTAAGAATGAGACAGCGAGGTGTGACGAGGGGATCTGGCCGACGCTCGACGTTCAGAGGAAAGGCGAGACGGACATATAATCAGATTGCTACTGGAACTATTAGTGTTGAAACTCTTCGCTGGCTGCCGAGGATGGGGACGGAGCGCTTATGGGAATGTCCCGAATACTGTGATGTCGGTTCCTAAATCAATCAATCAATCAATCTTGTCAAGCTTACGTTCAGAATTCAAAAGCTTGCCATTGCTTTCTGAATGACCGGGACTCATACCACTGAATGAAAACAAAATCTCCCGCAACTGTTTCAAACGCGGTATGCGGAATTATGAACTGCAACCGTAACCCCTTCACCACAGGGCCGCAAAATTAATTTTACGTGGGGAAGTCAATAAGTAAACCACAAATGGCTGTAGAAAAATAGATAAATATGATAACAACTTGAAACCGGTGCATTTGTATACATACATTATCCCTTTATTTCTCAACATAATTTCCACCAATATTGATGCACTTATCCTTTCGTTTTATCAGTCATCCTAAACCGGCTGCATAGAATTGCGTGCTGTTTTCTAAACCACGTTCTCACTTCACATTCAAATTCGGCGGCATTCGCGAAATGTCTCTCGCCAAGGTGGTTTTTCGTTGGACCAAAAAGGTGAAAATCGCTAGGGGCTAAGTCGGGGCTGTAAGGTGATTGTTCCAGAACTTCCCACCTTAGTTAGTTAATTTTCTCCTGAGTTAATCGAGCTGTATGTGGTCTGGCATTGTCAAGAGTAAGCAACACTCCTCTAGTCAGAAGTCAGGGATATTTTCTTCGAATTGCATCATGAAGCATCGATAGAACTTCACAGTATGATTAGGAATTAACATTGTCACCTTTCTTCTTGAAATTGGTTAAAAGCACTCCTTGACAATCTCAGAACACTGTCAGCAAAATCTTCCCTGCTGATGGCGTAACCTTGAATTTTTGGACACAAGGCGAATAAGGATGTTTCCATTGCACTTAAGCACGCTTTGAATCGAGCTTTTAGTCAACATAAACAGGAAGCATTTCCTTATGAATGTCCTTTGCAGGCAGTCCTTTTGCCCACAAAACAAACAAACAAACAAACAAACAAACAAACCCGCACAACAGCACGTTGCTTTTTGGTCGTACACTCAGTAAGTACAATCGCCATTTTGTTTATGAGCTACGCATGCGCATGAGACACCTAGCGCCACCTGACGAATGGGAATATAAATTTTGATGTTGCTGTCACCTAATGACACCTGTAGAAAACACCAACTATATTTACCGGCCATCCCACAAAACTGTTCGACTTACTTATTGACTCGCCCTCGTAATAACGCAAAAAATCAGAATTCACATACTTGGGGAGTATTGTCACAGAAGATGGGCGACTTGACAGGGAAATCGAAATGATATGCCAGAATTCACATACCCGGGGAGTATTGTCACATAAGATGGGCGACTTAACAGAGAGATCGAAATGACATGCCAGAATTCACATACCCGGGGTGTATTGTCACACAAGATGGGCGACTTGACAGAGGGATCGAAATTACATGCCAGAAGGCCAACGCAGTGGTTTATTGACTGCTCAAACACCAAATGTCAACATGAAAACCAAAAATTAAACTAGCTGATTATTCATACCCACTCCTTGTTACCAACGACAGATCTGTCCAGTACCAAGAAATTATTACAACGGGAAAAATGGCGGAAGCAACAAAGGTCTTCAAGGGTTCTGTCTTAGATACGATGATTGTCATTTTATATTTCTCATGTGTAGTCTTCGTAATCTCGTATACTCTCGTAAGCAACGTGATGACGGTGAAAATCAGCAGTGGTTCGAAAGTAGTATAGTATGCGCATTATCCACCCTAAATCCGGAATTAGCTCCGGAATATTTCTCTCTATAGCCTCTATGTGACGTCACGCGCTCCGGTGAAAATCGACTCCGCATTTCGGATGGAGTCAAAGTGGTATAACTCATGAATTGATCTTTTCTGGTCTTATTACATCCCTTTAAAAGTCGGTGATCGGGTGGGTGGCGGACGGTGGGATCAGGGGCGGCCGGGCGTGCGTGTGCGTGATCGGGTACATGGTGCGAGGGCGGTCGGTGTTCGAATCCAATCGAAAATCGGTTGGGGTGGAGTCACGGTGGCCGAGCTAGTCTATCGGGCTTGAGGTGTGGGACTATTGGTGATGTGTAATGGTTAGGAGTACGATGCTCTTCCACGAGGTGGCGTCGTGGCTAAACCGGGAGGTTGGGAAAGATGTTTTTAAAATGGTGCTTCATTGTAAAGAGGCCGGGTAGTGGGGTGGAGTCATGGTGACTGAGCTGTCTATCGAGCTTGAGGTGTGGGACTATTGGTGATGTGTAATGGTTAGGAGTACGATGCTCTTCCACGAGGCGGCGTTGTACGGTGATCATGCGCGCGTATGTGTGTGTGAGTGGTTGTGTTAGGGTTACAGTACTCGTCCACACGATGGGGAAGATGGAGTGGGTGTAAGACGGCTTTTCGTTGTTAGGAAGGTGGTTATATGGTCTGTAGAGACTATTAGTGTCATCATCATACAAGGGTCACAGTTCTTTGAAAGGAAAACCGTAATGAAGTAAAGATGATGCTTATTAGTGGTCGGGCTGTGTGACTGGGGGTGGTCGAAGGCTAGAGTATCAAGAGTCTGTGTAAAGGTGATGACGTGGATATGATAGGTGCTCTAAGTCTATTTGGTCATATATTGAAGTACACTGGTTGCTGCAGTGAGGTGTCATGTGGAGGTGACAGGTTCGAAGCCCGGTAATTGACCAGGTTAAATCCCTATTCAGTGTACCGGCTGTATCTCATTTAAGCCAAAGTAGGGGACAATACCACTTGTCGCTAATACTCAAAAAGTGTCGTCTGAGCTGTTATCTGTAGCAAGAAAAGGCCAGCCTTCTTGCAAAAAGCCAAAGAAACGTCAAAGAGAAGAAACGAAAACATGGATTACAACCCTGGGCAACGAAAGAAATATTTGCCTCCTCTTTCTCCTACAGCCATTTTGTTCTCCCAGAAACCTACTTCTAGCAGTCAGGCAGCGGTAAACCTGCAAGAGACAACCTTTGATTTGCTTATTGATGTTTCTTCATATGAAAATATTGACCTTCTACCTAGTAGTCATGGTCCAGCCTCTGAGTCTCTCAAGAAAATTAATGTTTTGTGGAAAGAAACATATCCCACTGCCGGTTTCCGAAGCTGCTCATCTGGTTCAACAGCGGAAATACAACACCCAACGATTAAGGTTTGTATAAATGGTAACTTTCATGTGCATAGTTCCGATGTCTAATGTTACCAGTAGTAGTATGGACCAACCAACACTGACACAGACTCGTGTGTCGTGGAGACATTTGTTGAGATACTCCTCTTTAGAGTCATTCGTGGTCCATCACTATCACCACCTTCCCTGCCCTTCTCCGCCTTACTTTTTTTTTTATTATACAAACAATTCTTCTCCCAATAACATGACACCTGACGTGTTCTCTGGCTTGTTTTCACCGCCTAACTCCAGACATCCTAACACTCCTGGCTATATAATATAAGCTGATCCCCAGCATCATTCACGGCTGGTCTGGTGGTTCACATTCTGAGATCATTGGTACACATTTTCCTAGCTCGTTCTGTCTATTGTACATTAGTACAGTCACTCTGAAGTTAGTATGGCATCTCTGTAATGATTGTGTTTTGTTTTATGAAGACTTGTCACTACAACATTTTCTGCTTTCAATAATTTTTTACTTTGCAAAGCGATCCTATACATCCTGTTTTCATAACATTTTCACAGCTGTATCACAGTTCATTTCATTCATATGGTAATTATTGTCACGATATACTTTTTCTCTCTCAAGTCGTGGTCAAAGAATGTCGACAGGCGGTTTTTGATGCAAATTACCAATTCTCTTTGTGAGTTAACTTCTTTCAACATATCTTTATTACCATATCCGTTCAATGTGTTTTTCATCATTCTTCTATAACATCACTGATCTGTAGCTTTCACATAATTTCTTATATAAACCACACAATCAGTTTATTAATGGACACCATGTAAAAAGTCTTTTTAACATAATTCCGCAGGCATCTCCGGTTATATTGCACAATATTTAATGATAAATATAATTCATTGTGTTTTTCACTGTAAATGGTGAAATTCGCTTAAGATATTGCGGATTTCATAGTGATGTTTTATATGTTGCAGTTCTTTAACTTTCATTATAAATAGTTATTGTGTTTTGTAACGGTCACTATTAACGAATTATTATCTGGTGGAGTTTTATAACTTTCACACCAAGTGTTGAAGTCTTGTAAGTTTCAATGTGATTATTTCCGGCACAGGTGTAGCATGATGGAACAGAATTCCCCATTCCCAGTCCGACACATTTCATAAAGATACTTTAAGTCTTAACGGGGACCATCCCAAAGTAGAAGGGCTATTATTAGATAGTATGTTCCAGAACGAGTTGGGGGAGGCGGCGGTATGCGCTTGTCTTTTGATTGGTTAATAAGTAATGAGCCCACGCTATTCCTGGGCCATATTTTAAAATCTAATTAGTTTGAGCGGGGATCTCACCAGGAGCGGTCGCTAGTGTGATGTGATGACCCAACAATGCCCTTAAAGATACGATAATATATTGTTCTCTGGACAACAGGTACCACTTTAAAACATACTTTAATGTTGTGGCTAGACCTAGTGAACGAAAGAGAAGAATATAAGAGTATTTTATGAATAAAATGTGAAAGTGGAAAACCTAACTTCTGTGCGCCAGTATTCTGGATACTGCTTCTTCCACCTTGACATGTCTTTCACGCTGTATACTCCAAATGCATATCAATCCCTTGATGTGACTGGTTGCGTATGCTTGATGAATGTGTGGTACACTCATGCAAATTCGCAAACCCAAACCCCTTGTGCATTCTTCATGCCTAGGATGACTTATTCTTAACTCAACTGTACCTTTGCTCTCGCGAGTTACCATATGGCAGTCTGAATGGGAATGAGTGATGAAACATGTACACGTTCCTTTGTAAAACGCTGAGAATGAGGGAGTGAGTGAGTTGGTGATTTAATAAATAGCCTCTCACATCTAGTGGATGGAAAGATGCTTCAATATCCATATGTAAACAGGTTGTGTGTGGCACGCCAGAATTGCTAAGTCCATGTGATGCCTGGTGGCTATAAGCTCAAGAGAATTAATATAATTTCTCTTTGAAGTATTACACTGTTACCTCTACTGTTGGATGGTTCATATAAACTAGTTCTTAAGAGAACCATAGGTGTGTGAACCTGTGTCTTAGTTGGCTGAATATAATGTATGGCTCATGCAAATTTACCAGGACTAAACATGTTTTTCCCATATGTGCTTGGTGCATATATGAACCATTGCTATGCAATTGAGCTTCTGTTACCTACTGTAGTAGACATGAAAATTACTCAGTGGGGAAAGAGCACATGATGATGATAAAGATGATGTACCTGTGAGTCAGGTCTGTCTGAGAAAAGGGGTGAGGTCTGGCATTGCTGTGTAGGTGAATATGGAATAGGACATTCATGCACCAACATGACAACCATAGGAATGGATGTCTGGTCTGCTAATTGGGTAAATGCCATTAGTTAATACATATTGCATATTGCAGTTGTAAATGCCTATTTTCCATTTCCCTTCACAATGCCTGTCCCATGTTGCTATGTCACAATGATTGCTGTACTGTGTCTGGTCCTCCTTGTGCCCAGGTCTACTGTGGTTCAAACATGGTGGAACTTAGACCACATGAATGCTTGTAATTGTGTTAAGCTACCCTGTCTCAGCATATGGTCTTGTGATTACCACAGATAAGGGTGAATTGAACACTGCATCATCAAACTAGGAGAGGTGTGTTTGGACCACACCCATCCTTTTCCTCCCCATCCCCAATCTGTGTCTGTTGATGTATAATAACATTATCTTTTAACATATGTAAAGAGATGTTGTGCCATTTTGTATATCGACAGAGAACAGTATGGTGGAGAGGCCATCCATATATCATCTGGGAAAACTAACCAGTAGTCCCAGAATCCAGAACCAACTCTCTATAAGTGAAATCTTCTAGAACCCACAATATGGGAATTTCCTAGAGACTTTCAGCTCAGCTCTCAAACAGCTGGATATAAATAAGGGAGAAAAAGAGTTCTGAAGACTTCAGTGATCATAATTATCAATGACATCTGAGAACTAAACAACAAGTCTATGGTGGTGAACCTCATTCAAGACGTCTGGTGAAATGACTGGGACAATGGATTGTTTAGCTATGACTTATCTTAGTTAATCTCCAGCCTGGTGCTCACACAGTGTTCAGAATGAAGACTTGTATGTAAAGTACGTGAGATAGACTGAGGAGAAGGAAGAAGACTGGGACATATTTGTATCTTAGATCTTCCTCTACAGGAAAAGTAGAACAGATTCCTAAGTCTCAACTTCATGAACAGTCAACTCACCAGTGAAAGACAAGGCTGTAGCTTTTCTTCAAACTGTGAAAGTAGGGGATAATTAGTCAGACTTGGAAAATCATCATGGGGAGAACTGCAACCTGAGCTTGTCCAACACCCATCATAGGTGTTAAAAGGATTAAACAGACCAGTGGAGCAGAAGGTCCCTATGCTTGCCCCAGGTTATGGCTTATCTTGGTTTTCCCTCATTAACAGTAGAGGAAAGGATAAAAGTCAATGGTGTAGTGGTGATTAGAGAGGAGAGGAGGAGGAGAGCTGGTTATTGGCTGGTGGAGTAATGGGGAGGTGGTGTATCATGTTTATCTTCATGCATGTGGGACATATTTTATGCATTTTCAATGTATGTATTGAAGTGTTGACATGACAGGAGATGAGACAATGGTCATCACTCGACTCACCATCAGCTCAATAAATTGTGTATTTAATGAATCAGTGTTTTAAGTACATGTCCTCAGTGAATTTCTTGTACAGTTGCTGTCAAGTAGTTGTCTCTGGTGACTGTCTTAAGTGCTGTGGTTGATTATACATATTGTGAAAAGTCCTGTATAGATGTTGTCAAGTATCTCTTATGATGTAAGTCTTGTACAATGGCTGATGTACACAATTCCTTGTGAATGTATGTCCCACTTTTGTCAAGAAACTGTCAGGTAGATGTCTTGTCCAACAGATGTAATGTACAGTTATTGTTGAGTTTGCCTACAAATAATTGAGTCCTACAATCCCAAAGAAATGGGACAAACTGATATAGGTCACAAAATGACAAAATATATAGGAGAAGATCTATGTGGCGGACGAACAGCACACTGTCAACAGTATAATGAGTGAGATGGATCCTCAGTTGTGCAGGGGCTAATAGTTCAGATCTTCTCTGGCCTTGGGTGAACTAGTTACTTCTTATATAAATTTCTGTGTAGATACATAGTGGTCTCACAGTGGGGGTTTGAGCCAAAGAAAAATGGTTCTCCAAAAAGGCTATTGCGGGAATGATTAGCTCATTTGAGTGACCTCTAGACAAAACGTGCTAAATCATATCCTTTATCTT
>JACEFZ010028247.1:310000-467500 GCA_014155875.1 Cepaea nemoralis
ACATGAAAGTTACCATTTATACAAACCTTAATCGTTGGGTGTTGTATTTCCTCTGTTGAACCAGATGAGCAGCTTCGGAAACCGGCAGTGGGATATGTTTCATTCCACAAAACATTAATTTTCTTGAGAGACTCAGAGGCTGGACCATGACTACTAGGTAGAAGGTCAATATTTTCATCTGAAGAAACATCATTAAGCAAATCAAAGGTTGTCTCTTGCAGGTTTACTGCTGCCTGACTGCTAGAAGTAGGTTTCTGGTAGAACAAAATGGCTGTAGGAGAAAGAGGAGGCAAAAATTTCTTTCGTTGGCCAGGGTTGTAATCCATGTTTTCGTTTCTTCTCTTTGACGTTTCTTTGGCTTTTTGGAAGAAGGCTGGCCTTTTCTTGCTACAGATAACAGCCCAGACGACACTTTTGAGTATTAGCGACAAGTGGTATTGTCCCCTACTTTGGCTTAAATGAGATACAGCCGCTACACTGAATAGGGATTTAACCTGGTCAATTACCGGCTTCGAACCTGTCACCTCCACATGACACCTCACTGCAGCAACCAGTGTACTTCAATATATGACCAAATAGACATAGAGCACCTATCATATCCACGTCACCACCTTTACACAGACTCTTGATACTCTAGCCTTCGACCACCCCCAGTCACACAGCCCGACCACTAATAAGCATCATCTTTACTTCATTACGGTTTTCCTTTCAAAGAACTGTGACCCTTGTATGATGATGACACGAATAGTCTCTACAGACCATATAACCACCTTCTTAACAACGAAAAGACGGCTTATACCCACTCCACCTTCCCCATCGTGTGGACGAGTACTGTAACCCTAACACAACCACTCACACACACATACGCGCCCATGATCACCGTACAACGCCACCTCGTGGAAGATCATCGTACTTCTAACCATTACACATCCCCAATAGTCCAACGCCTCAATCCCAATAGGCAGCTCAACCACCATGACTCCACCCCACTACCCGGCCTCTTAACAATGAAGCACCATTTAAAAAAAATCTTTCCCAACCTCCCGCTTAGCCAAGACGCCACCTCGTGGAAGAGCATCGTACTCCTAACCATTACACATCACCAATAGTCCCACACCTCAAGCCTGATAGACAGCTCGGCCACCGTGACTCCACCCCAACCGATTTTCGATTGGATTCGAACACCGACCGCCCTCGCACCATGTACCCGATCACGCACACGCACGCCCGGCCGCCCCGATCCCACCGTCCGCCACCCACCCGATCACCGACTTTTAAAGGGATGTAATAAGACCAGAAAAGATCAATTCATGAGTTATACCACTTTGACTCCATCCGAAATGCGGAGTCGATTTTCACCGGAGCGCGTGACGTCACATAGAGGCTATAGAGAGAAATATTCCGGAGCTGGCTCCTGATTTAGGGTGGATAATGCGCATACTATACTACTTTCGAATCGCGTCGGTAACTTATGGGGTATGTGAGCCGGCCGCTCAGAAAGCAATAGCAAACTATTGAGCGTAATCTTGCCAAGAAATCAACAATCAACTGAAAGATGCTGATGTTGACAGCGATGTCCGGTAAAAGGATATGCAAACATAAAAAAAGAGTATTGTTGTTATGTGTTTTTGTAAGTTTTTCTCAAATTTGTAGAGAATGTGTACATTAATAGTCTGCCACGAGTAATTAATACGCGCAAGTAATTACCCTCCCCCCCCCACACACACACACAGACACATCCACAAACATCTCCTTCTCCCCTCCTTTCTTCTTCCCCCCCCCCCCCCCCACCACAACCCTTACAAATGATGGATCAGATAATCTGGTATTTATTGATGTCGATCTTTAGAATATCGGTTTTTATTTTAAGAATATTTCTATTTTAAGTGATCCCGTTTCCAATAGATCACACTCTCCCCCTTAGATTGCAGGAGGAGAATATGTGCACAGTCCACGGACTACGTAGCGTAGACTAGCATTACAATTCCAGAACCATATGCCGATTTGGAACAACAGACAGCTGTCATAACGTCCTCGGGGTAGTTTCACATATGGCCAAGAAAGCGTTGTGTGTATACCAGTAGATTTGGGACTTCCGGTCACGAGCATGGAGGTTAGACAGTGAAAGGGTTAAGGCCTCTTGAGTTTTTATGCTCGTGGCCACCGTTTACATTCACATGTTCCTCATGTTGGACTGGTAGTTTATGGTTCCGTCGCCCTGCCACTGAGATGAGTGCGTGGCGCGACGATATGAGCTGTGAATTTCGTGTGAAATGCTTTTAAATCTGCCCAAGTTTGTGGAGCGTCAACTGCATGTTCAGAGCAAAGGCTGATGGCTATGTCCCAGAATTGACCGGTTTTTGTGCCTTATGCAGAAATGTGTGGCTGCTGATTTTCTGGTTGACTGCCTCTTCCTTTGACGATGAATTGTGTTTCGTGGAGGACTGTTGTTTTGGCATTCTGGAGAGGGTATTATGTGCAGTGAAATGTAGTTTACATCTGTCCGACGTGTTGTGGCGTGAACTGCGTGCTCGGAAAATAGCATAGCTGGCTAGAAAGCATCTAGAAACGGAACAACAACATCTATAAATATCTGCATTCATGGCGGCTTGTTGTGACGCAGAAAGTGAGCGTTTTTTTTTTGTCTTATTTTCTAATGACTGCTGTTTCCATTGATGATGAATTGCATTTTCGTAGAGGACTTTTGTGTTGGCATTCTGGCAATAGCATTATGTACAGTGAAATGTTTTTTTGTTTTTTAAACATCTGTTCAAGGTTGTTTTTTTTGCGTGAACTACGTTTCGGAGAAAAAATGGCGTGGCTGGCTAGAAAACATCTAGAAACGGAACAACAACATCTAGAAATATCGAGACTTTGTAGGCTAACATCTGGTTGGGATAGTGACTGCCGCTTCCATCAAGGATGAACTGAATGTTTCGTAGAGGACTTTTGTGTTGGCATTCTGGCGACGGCATTATGTGCAGTGAAAGTTTTTACATCTGTCCGAGGTTGTTTGGGAAAGTGACTGCAACTTCCATTAAGGATGAATGTTGCGTGGGGGTTTTTTGTGTTGACATTCTGGTGGCGGCATTATGCATAGCGTGCCTGAGCGGGCTCTTATTTGTCGAGACTCCTGTATTTTCCACTTTTCACATGGTGCAGTGAGGAACATTTTATGTGATATTCACTGGCACAGAAACGGAACATAATGGGGGACCCGTTGCTGTGATGTTGGAACCGCGACTGAACTGAACTGACTGAACAGAAGATGTGATGGGTAGTTTCAAATTATCGCTAGTGGACAAATTATGTTACTATCTGAATATGTGTTCAGTGATTCAGCTTGAAGGATTTATCTCAGTGCTTGATTTAGTGTTACCTGACATCTGCAGTACGCATTTGACGAGATATAGGGAAATATGCCGGGCAATAAAAGGTAGCCTTTTGCCACAGGGAAAACATACTGACCAATACAAAGATGTCAACCGCAACGAGACAAAGAATGTTGAAGTGCTACACAGAACATGTACATTTGAATGGACTTGCAGCGTTAACAATGAGCAGGCAAGCTGACAAACATCTAATGGCTGTGGAAATGTGGGTTTTGAGGACAATGCAAAGAATAGAATGGACAGACAGAAAAACCAATGAGAAAGTCCTACAAGAAACAAATGAAAACCGTAAACTGATTAGAGAAATTAAACTTGATTAACATTTTTGGACACGCTATGAGAAGAAATACATTGGAGAAATTGGTGACAACTGGCAAGATTGAGGGGAAGAGAACAATGGGAAAGCAGGGAAGTAAATATATGGATGGATTGGCAACGTGGCAAGGTCGAGACAATGAACATTGAACTGTTCCACGACTCTGGTGATCGAGTGAGACGGCGAAACATGACTGCCCACGATAATCGGCATGGCACATGACGATGATAAATAAATTATCCCATCTGCTATGTGTCTTCATTATCGAAATCCACTACGGGAAAACATTGTTTTTATTTGCTTAGCGTTTTTTGCCAGTGCAATGTATGTGGTAGGCAATGAACATTCACGTTGTGTCTACTTCTTGATACGTAAGGCTCACCAACAGTCCTATTGTAGAGTACGTCCTACAATATTGTGTCTGATTCTGCTGCTGTAACTTTTGCTATGAATACACACGTGTACGTACAGGCACGCACACATGCATGATTCGGTTACATTTAATTTGTTGCTCAAGTAGCACTTGTTGGAGCACTTGAATATGGGGTGCGTTATATCGATTGCTGTTATTATCAGGGTTAGTCAGAACATATGGTTTTCTCTCTCTCTCTCTCTCTCTCTCTCTCTCTCTCTCTCTCTCTCTCTCTCTCTCCTCTCTCTCTCTCTCTCTCTCTCTCTCTCTCTCTCTCTCTCTCTCAGACCGATGCTAAATTAGCCCACTCTATACTAGTCACACAAGCTTTAGTTAGTTAGTTAGTTAGTCGACAGATCATCCTCGTTGCACATCGAACCATTCAGTCCATAAGTGCTCGGATCCCCTCCTCAGCAAATCCCGCAGCGTGTAGTAGTTCTGTGTTGGTTTATCAATAATCTTTGGCTTCCTGCGTAGTGTTCTTGTTTGGCCACCCCTCTTTTAATTTGCTGCTCCTGCAGTCTGGCCATTGTTGTAGATTCACAGTCATCACTTGGTTCTCGCAAAAGTCTCACTTCTCGTAGAGCATTCAGAATGTCAGCCTGGTCCATGGCGCGTCCGCCCTCCACAGTAGCCTCCCCTGCGAGCTTGTCAGCCCGCTCATTTCCTTGTACTCCCGCATGACCTGGCACGAAGATGAAACTAATCTTTGCCAGCCGAGACCGTTCAGAGGCAGCAGCCATTCTCTTCGGATCGACCCCTCCTCTATCCTCTTGATCATGTTCATTGAGTCGCTAAGGAAACAAGCCCTAGTGAATGTCTGTGTCTCGAGCCATGTTATTGCTTTACTTACTGCCATGACTTCCATGGTCAGGCTATTTGTGGTTTCAGTGAAAGCACCAGAGTCCTCCTTCACAATTCTCCCTCCGGCCCGAGCTGTAAAGGCCCATGAGCTTCTCACATGTCGGACGACCGACCCATCTGTGTAGATGACCGCGTCACCGTCTAGCGAATTCTCGAAAATCAACGCTTGTACTTCAGCCTCAACAGCAGCCGGATTTTCTTGTCTGCATTTTCTATCTAGTTGGATGCAAACTGAAAAGGATGTGCAGAAGTCTGTTGGCACTTGCACCCACTCCTCGCCAGGTTCTAAGTCCTCAAGTGAACACACCTGTTGAAGAATGTCTTCGGCTTGACCCATCCACGACCGTCCTCTTTTTAACCTGCTGCCCTTCACCTTCCTAATTTCACTATGCAGTGGATGTTGTGTGTTTGCGTTAATTCTGAGGTAGGCGCGTGCCCTGCAAACTTGTATTCTCTCTTCAATGGTTGGAAAATCAAGAAGGTAGCGCATCGCCCTGCATGCTGTATCTCGTGTACATCCAAGAATAATGCGCATAGCTTCATTCTGTATCCTTTCCATCCTTTCTATCTGCTTATGGCTGAGAGTCAGGATTGCCATTGCATACTCCAAAACAGACATGACCAGCCCCTCGTACAGAAGACATAGATGGCGCTGCTCACAGTTTACACACAAGCTTTAGACAATAATTAAAACTAATGGGCAGGGAAATATCTTCATCTCTTCATTTCTAATTATTCAGCGTACTTTTCGAATGTAGATATAGAAATGGTCCAACTGTTGTGTTTCATCTCTGTCACGTGACAAAGTGGCCAGGATTAACTGAGTACCAATGCTAATGCTTGAAGTAGCACAAGCCAGTTTGAAGTGGCACAAGAGAATGTGAACTAGAGAAAGGTTCATTGCTTTATTATGGTCTTAAGTTTGACGACTCGAAGACTTAAACAACAGTTATCTGTGTTTACATGATGTATTTACCGCTCTCCGTAACAGTATATGGAAGTAACCACTGAGGCGTGTATCTTCGAAGAGAAAGAGTTAAAGGGAAAACGAAAATTTAAGCTCAAGATTTATGTTTCACCTCTTCTAATATCTACACCGGTCGGTCGCACGCCATTGACATGAACTCTGTACTTTCATGATTGCGGGTCTTTGTTGCCATTTTCCCACTATTTCCATACGCCTGCAACAATTGTATTAATCCTGATGTGAATTGTGATGGTACGACTTGGAGGGAAATATTTTCATATAATATAAGTAATGCTGAGTCGCATTTTAGCTGCCCTTTTAATGGATCGCAATGTATTCGTGTCACTGAATTTTATTTCAGTACCCTCGCAGCCATTATCTCTCATTGCCACCTTTTATTCTCTAACAGCCCCACGTCTTTCCAGTCTGCTGCTTGTTGTTAGTAAGTTTCTAATATGAACAATATAACTACAGAAATGTACTTTAGCTGTCTTTTTAACAGATTTCAATGTATTCGTGTCACCGATTTTTGTATTTCAGTACCCTTGCAGCCATTATCTCTCATTGCCACCTATTATTCTCTAACAACCCCACGTCCTCCAGTCTCTTTCTTGTTGCTATGTTTCTAATATGAAATTTTTTTTCCTCACATATACTTTACAGGACATCGCTGTCAACATCAGCATCTTTCAGCTGATTGTTGATTTCTTGGCAAGATTACGCTCAGCAGTTTGCCATTGCTTTATCGACGCGGAGAGAACCGCTACCAATTCTCGCACAATGTCATGTTACCTACGAGAGTATACGAGATTACGGAGAAAGTCGTGAACCTCTAGACCAGAGAGACCGGCATATGAACAATACAGTTACAGAAATGTAATTTTACCGTCTTTTAAACATATCTCAATGCATTAGTGTCACCGATTTTTATTTCAGTACTTTTGCAACCATTATCTCTCATTCATCACCATCATCATCATCATCTTCAACTTCTGCCGTCAAGAGTCTCTTTTTGTCACCTTTTATTCTCTAACAGTCCCACGTCTTTACAGTCTGTTGCTTGTTGTTATGTAAGTTTCTAAAATGAACAATACAGTTACAGAAATGTTGGTTAAGGGTCATGGGATGATTAATCGACTTAAGTGATTTCTTTAATATCGTGGAAATTTTGTCATTGCGAAATCTGGTGTCAATTAAAATATCAATACAGTAGTTTTCCTCAAGCAACCTCCCCTAATTTGATATATAATACGACATTTCTGCTACACAACTTTTAAGTCATAACTGTGACACACCCCTACTTTTCATTTCCCGCCATACATTTTTGTTTAATCCAAACCTACTTTTTGTTTGGCGTTGAATCGGTTAATCCTGCAATATCAGTATATACGCCTTCTTCTTATTATTCTACTTCTTCTTCTGTTCCCTCTTCCTCCTGCCCCTGTAGACATTTAAATAGAGTGTGCCTTCAAATAGAGTTGGTGTAGGTCAAAATAGTTTTCTCTGTTTTTATATGTTGGACACTCCTGTAACAAATGTTTATCTGTCAGTTTGCCAGTTCCACAGTTACAATAAGTAACCGTATCTTTAGTTTATCAACAAGTGTTTATTCAGCGTGTGTCCTTTGCGAAGTCTGAAGTTTGTTACTTGTTCTCTTCAGTGGTGTTGGTACTATCCATATTTGTTCTAGTGGCCTTGGTGCTCTGATCCCCATGTAGTTATGTAATAGCCGCTTATAAATCTCTTCGCCTCATCATAGTTTATGTCTGTATCAGACTGAAGTAGTCTAGAATATTCTTTTGTCAATGCGTTGACCTCTTTATTTCTAGTAAATATCTATTGGGGAAACCTTTAAGGACACAAGGAAAGTTCATAAATAAACACACCAGTATTGTCTGGACACACATAGAAGTAGAAGACAGAAACAAAGTAGGAGCTTGATGACGTACACGATGACATATACATTGAAAGTTACCGATCGGGATTCCAACCTACAAATGACGACAGAGCCTCGCTGCAGGAACAAGTTTAACATGACACATGACCAACTAGTCACTCCTGGAAAGATATCTTAGCCAAGTCTACCATCCACACGCGCCCACAACTATGGAATATGGATATAATTTGTATCTAACCATAGGACAGAATTCGTATCTAACCATTGAGATAGCATCATAGGTCTCAGAATTTTATATTAAACCAGCATAGGTCAAGTAACAAACACTTGTACCGTAATGCAGTGTCCAGTATATTAACAAACATTTAAACAAGAAACATGATTGTTCGGTTTCAATGTTGCATTCTTATTACACATAAATATCAATTGGTGAACCCGTGAGTCCACCAAGATAGTTATAAATAAACACACATGTATTGTTTTGCGCTCATAGTAGAAGAAAGAAACGAAGTCGAGACTCGAGGATGCACTATTCAAGACAACAATGGAAAACCATTACAGTGTCTAGTTAGTCATGCGTCGAAGTCGGTAACTATAGCTTTTGGATATCTGGCAGTTCATGAAGTGCTTGCTGCTCTTATGTCTGCTAGTTCTAAACTCTTTCTTCTTTTCAGTATTGAAGCAACTGATATTGCATATATAAAGGGAGCTATTATATAAACATATAACAACAGTTTGATGCAAGGGCATCTTAGCAAGTAACGCCATAGAAAAGCTATGATTTGAAGAAAAAAAACACTATAGAAGTATATGCAACAAGTATATGTAAACTTGTAGTGACAGTTACTGAAGTGCGAACAGAAATATCCATCGGGAAGTGCAAATAACAACGATAATATTTCCTCTGATATATCAACAAATACGGACACAACAAACGTTTCAACACTGAGACATCTTTATTAGTTTAAAAAAAAAATCTTTATTAGAACACAACCAAACATATTTATGTTAGTTTTCTACTCTATTATCACCATTGTTCGCAAGAAAATACACACATATGCCTGCATTCATCACCACCTTCTTGTCTTTAATCCTACTGTAATTTCTATTCATTTCTCATCTCACATTTGTTTCTCCCCATTGCCTACATATTCTGGAAAATCTAGGGATGACATCTATTACCCCAAACCATTCGTTGTCATGTAAGTTGAGCTTGCACCAAATAGTTGCGATTGTATTTTATTTTTTTTTTAAGCATATCCTTTTTACAGGACTTAGCTGTCAACACCAGCATCTTTCAACTGTTTGTTGATCTCTTTGCAAGATTACGCTCAGTAGTTTGCCATTGCTTTCTGAGCGGCCGGCTCACATACCCCGTAAGTTACCGATGCGATCCGAACCACTGCTGATTTGAACCGTCATCACGTTAGCTGACGAGAATATACGAGATTACGGAGAAAAGTCATAACCTCTAAGCCACGAAGCCAATTAGTCAGTCATAAATGGTTATCCCTAAAGAAATTATGTTGATAACCATCATTATCGAGTGCCTTGCCAGCTGGCGTGGGCGATCATGTCTCTCCACAAATTACGATATCTGGCGTCATGGATCATTCCGTGTGTTGACTCCCTTCCGTGCCATGACACAAGACTCTCAAGAATCTACTCACACTTTCTTCCTCTATCTCTCTTTCTGCAAATCTTTCCGGTTGTCAAACATGTTCCAGTTTTTGTCTTCCCACAACATGACCAAACAACGATGATGTTTGTGATAATTGTCTTTGCGATTCAGTTCCCTTAAAACGTCCTGATTGCTCACTTTGGCTGTCCAATTAATTTTCAGCATTCTTCTATAAAACAACATCTCCACGACTTAAAGGGATTTTTTTCCGCATATTTACCAATTGTTCCGTTCTATAAAACAACATCTCCACGACTTAAAGGGATTTTTTTCGCATATTTACCAATTGTTCCGTATTCGCAGCCGTATATATATATATATATATATATATATATATATATATATATATATATATATATATATATATATATATATATATATATAAGTTATGGTTGTCACTATTCTCAACCCAAAAGAATAGAGATAATCAAAACTTATATCTTAACATAGCAAAAACAAAGATAATTCATACAGATAAAATAAATATGGAGAAAGAAATATATGTTCATGAGGATAAATTGGTGGTGGAACATTTCAAATATCTTGGGTAATTAATTACCAAAAATGGCGAAACAATGAAGGAACTTAAAAGATGAATATCTATTGCTATTCAAAATCTAAGAGAACTAAATAAATTTTTGAGTGGGAAGACAGAACATCACAAATTAGATTGTTAAGAGCATGCATCTTTCCCATTGCAACACACGGCTGTGAGACATGGACACTTTCCTAACACGCTGAACAGCGCATAAATGCCTTTAGATATAAATGTTGTAGACGGGTTCTAGGAATATCATGGATACAGAAAGGAACAAATGCATGTTTACGACAAAAGCTGAATATTGAAGAAGGTTGGCTATTAAAGACGATAAAACAAAGAACATTGAAATATTTTGGTAATTTGTTATGTCATGAAAGTTTGCATAGAACAGTAATATGTGTGTGTGTGTGTGTGTGTGCGCGCACACACACACACACACATACACACACACACCCACACACCAACGCAAGGCGATCTGCTGGCAAATCACCCGCATCTGTGTTTCGAACGTGGTATGTGGGATTACGAACTGCTAATTGACCTTTTCAAGAACAGAAGAAACACAAGACCACAGAATGTCACTGTAGTCTGCGCTTCTCATCATCATCATCATCATAAGGTGCCCTGAAAACTGGCGTAGGCGTTAATGTCTTTTCATGTACCATCGGTCTTTGGTGTTCTGGTTGAACTCTGCTGCTGGTATGCCTCCATGCCATCGTCTCAATGGGGTTTACGCTAATAATGTAATGAGCGCGTTCGGACGAGGCTTCGAAGCCTATGTTCATCGTCTGCTAAGAGAGGAAAAGACTGGTCACATATTCCTCCTTGCTTTCAGGCATACAAAATGAGATGGTCATATCCCTTTACAGACCCATGGTAGGTTTCTGCTTCGAGATATGTTTAATGTGTGTACAAGGATAGGCAGTGATCCTGCGTATCTGTAAGGAATACAACACTCGTAACGTTCCTGACGAAGGCCTCCATTCTGTAAGTAAAATATAACAACACCAAGGAAACAGATATGAATACGTTTGAAAAACGAAGACAAAATAATAGATTGCACGATTTATTGCCTGGTATATTTAGCTGCATCCCGTCAGGTACATACTGCAGAAATCATACAATAGACACTAAAGTAATTAGATTAATCCTTCAAGTTGAAATATACAGCACACATATTTACACTGTAATTCCAATTATCTACCACGGTAATTTTAGACTTACTATCATGTCTTTCTGTTTCCACAACTTAGCTTCAGTAAATTAATTGTGATTGCTTCTGCCACCTTTGACATGCGACTATTTTGTGTGTTAAACAGCACACGAAACGTATAGCCCTTTTCAATCACTTGGCCTGTTTCTATAAATGTTTCGTCCAGATATTCGCATACCCAACAAGACGAAAAGAATGGATGAAATTATTGCAAAGATTAGAGACACAAAGAAACCCTTCAATTCCCCTGTGACACATGAAACCAGTGTGGACATCGACATCTACAAAAGACCTCAGAAAAGAAAATAAACATATACAGATCGCAGATGGAGAAAGAATAATGAACAGGCAAGGAAAACCCACGTCGATAGTGATAGTCAAGTGTGAAGGACAAGACATATAAAGCCATATAACATTAAACAAGAAACATAAGCATTCCGAAGCATACGTGCCGCCAATAGTACAGTGCGGGCTTTGCCAGAAATTTGGCCACTCCCTGAAAACACCGCAGACAGAAAGTACCAACCTGCAAGTTCTGTGGAGGACCGCACTGGAGGAGCGACTGCCAGCTCGCAAATAGTGAAACAAACTATGCGGAACACAACCCCAAAAGAACCTGTGCCAACTGCCGGGGCAACCACAGCGCAAGGTAAAAGGTTGTCCTTCATACAAAAGAGAGCTTGAAGCCTGGAATGAGTCAGTGCTGACTAAGACACCACTCAGACTAATTAAATGGAAGCAGAGCCTCCTCAAAAGTAGCCCCGAATTGCAATCCCATGTTAGGATAATGCAGACAGACATACCAACCTGAGAGCACAGGCAGCCGACAAACCGACAGACAATAGGTACAAAAAGAAGCAGAAGCAGACACAAAGCCAGAGGATGAGTACCTAAAACAGGTCTTAAAAGAGTGCAGGAACCAGAAGAAAAAATTGCCAAACACCACCAAACATGTAGGCAGTCACGGCAAGGATGGAGAAAAACCACCCAAAGCATGGAAGAAAAGTTAAAAGACATCATCAAGAAGGTGGAAGACCAGAAAACAAGCTACGAAAAGTGGTGGGAAAAACACACAGAAACATGGAAGATGATCACCTCCGATGAGAGGAAAAAACAACCGATGTGGATGAACAGACAGCTGAGGGAAATGGGCAGCAAAATAGAAGCACTCCGGAAAGAATTGACAGAGATGAGGAATACTGAGATAACCCGCCAACGAGGAATACTCAAGGAGAGCGCAGCGTCATACTGGCAGAGTGAACGATTACTAACAACAGAGGAAAGAAACAGCTACCATGACAACGAAACCAGCACAGACTCTGAAAGATAAGGAATGAAGGACAACCAGAGACATGGACAGACAGCAATAACAGTAGAACTAAAATGGATACTAGAAGCAAGAAAATAATGCAGTGGAACTGCAGAGGCATCAAGGCCCACCTCCCAGACATCATGAAGCAACTGGGGAGCAAGAACTGCATATATTCCCTGCAGGAAACCCACCTGAAACCAAATCAAAAGTATAGATGCCCTGGGTTCACGGTAATTAGAAAGGACGGAGCTGAAGCGAGAGGGGGCGGGGTTGCCCTGCTAGCACACGAACAGTTCCAGATTGAGTCACAGGAAACATTCCTCACCAAGAACTTGGAGTGTATCAGTGCAACTATCACAGGGAATCCTAAAAATCCTAACAATAATTAATGTATACTGATCATAGAGGTATAATTGAGGACGAAGACACCCAAGCCCTCCAAGCCAGACTGACATCAGAAGCCCTAATAGTGGGAGACTTCAACTGTCACCACACCACATGGGGAGCTATACAGGGCTGCACATAAACTCTGATAGAGTTCATCGAGGACAACCAATTGGCAGTACTCAACGATGGGACCATAACCAGGATAGAGCCCAGGCCAAACTGCCAGGACACAGGCTATTGACCTGACAATAGCAACTGTAGGGCTAGCAAACAGCCAGTGGGAAGTGACAGAGGACACTGAACACAGACCACCTACCTATAGTAACTGACGCAAGAACAAAACACCAGCTAAGCGCCAAGAACAACAGGCCAACCTTTAACGTCAGTAAAGCAAAGTGGGAGCAGTTTATATATAGAAGAGATGAACAACACAGACCTGGAGCAGCAGGAGCGGGAAGACATTGATAAATACACGGAGAGACTGACCAAACACAAACTGTCGGGAAGCAATCAAACACATTCCTAACGAAAATATGTCAGAAAATCTAAGAACGGGTAAACAAGAATCTCAGACATCCCAAAAACAATGGCACAAAAGCCCAGTGGCCTGGTAGAACGATAAGTACACGGCAAAACAACAGATTAGGAAAAGAGCTCTGCATAAGTACTGAAAGGCAAGAACAGGAGAGAATTTCGAAGAATACAAGAAATGCAGAAATGAAGCAAACAGAGCAGTAAAACAGGCAAAAGAAAAGTAGTGGAGAAGGTTCTGCCAGACACTCAGCCCAGATACACCGACCACCAAGGCGTGGAAGCAAATAAAAGCAATTCAAGGAAATAAAAAGACAAGCAAAATCCCAACTATCAAAAGTCCAACACTAGCAGTAATAAACCAAGACAAAGCTAAGGTGTTCGGAGAATACGTCTACGAAGTCTGTTCTAACAACAGACTAGGAAGCAAAGAAAGTTAAAGAAGAGAGGAGCTGATGCAAGAGTTAAATGACACTACACACAAGAACATCGAACAGCACTATATGGATGCAGACATCACAACAGATGAGGTGATGACAGCACTAAAAGAAAAATTCGATACTGCAGCTGGACCCGACATACTAAACTACACCATCCTCAAAAAGCTCTCAAATAAAACCATAAAAACAATTACTAAGCTTTATAATGAAATATGGCAGACTGGAAATATTCCCAAACAGTGGAAAACAGCCACGGTGATACCAATCATGAAACAAGCCAAAGACCCATCAAGGGTAGAATCATACCGACACATCTCTTTGACATCTCACCTGGACAAAATCATGGAGACTGTAATAAACAAAAGAATAAATTCTACATGGAGAAGAATAAACTTTACAGCCATACACAATCCGGGTTCAGAGCCAACGGGTGCACGATGGACCAAATCATCAAATTAGAAAATCATGTAAAGAAAGGATTTAAAAGCGGGGAAAAGACGTTGGCTGTATTCCTGGACCTAGCCCAGGCGTACGATCAATGCTGGAGAGAAGCTGCACTAATTAAAGTAAAGAAAGTAGGCATAGCGGGTAGAACCTACAAGTATATAGAACACTTTCTCAAAGATAGAAGCTTCGCAGTGAGGATAGGGAATGAGGTATCCGACACATATGTGCAAGAGAACGGCATTCCCCAGGGCCCGGTTATCTCACCAACAATCTTCTCAATACTTGTGAATGACCTAGTAGAGGAGATCTAAGAACAGAGAACAGGACTGTCACAATTTACGGACGACTGCGCCAAATGGAGAAGTGGAAAATCTGCAAATACTACACAGGACCCCTCCAAAACAGATACACAAACTAGCCGCATGGATGGACAAATGGGGCTTCAATATCAACACCAATAAAACAGCCAGTATGTTATCTAGTAACAAGAGGCAGATAAATTCTAACAAAGGACTATAAAACATAGATAAAAGGGAAAACTATTAATAGAAGAAGCAGCACAGTCTTCCTAGGAATTACTCTAGACCAGTAATTCTCAACCTTTTTTGGCCCGTGCCCCCCTTCACCATATTTTCAGAACGTCATTCCCCCCCCCCCCCCTTCATATTTCCTACCTAAAAATCCCCCCTCCCGCCCCTACACAGTATACGTACTAATGGAAGCACATACTAAAACAAGTCTAGACGTCCACATAAAACGTGATTTGTGGGTCTACTTACTTTATAAAATGAATTTTAGAAAGGTGAAACGTACAGAACCGTAAAGTATGAAGGGAAAAACAAGATCAAGTAAACGGCTCTTGTATTAACGCGATCTTGAAATAATCTTCATTCCCCCCCCCCCCCCCCCCCCTGGAAACCCCAAAATTCCCCCCTAAGGGGGGAATTCCCCACCGGTTGAGAACCACTGCTCTAGACGAACAGATGAACTGGACAAAACACATGCAAGCAACCTACTGCGAGTTATAAAAGGAAACGGTTGGGGAGCCCACACCAAAACAATGCTGATGTTCTACAAAGCATTCATCTGAGGCAAGCTAGAAAATGGCAGCATTGTCTACGACTCAGCATCAGAAACCAGCAAGAGGAGGTTAGACACTATACAGACCCAAGCACTAGACACCATCCTTGGAGCTGGAAAAGGAACAGCCAAAGAAGCCATGGAGGTAGCACTGGGTGTACTACCACTGAGTCTGAGTCGTAAACAGCTGACGTGTAACTACTGGCTAAAGGTAGCACAAGACGAAGACCGTCCAGCATACCAAACATTCAGTGACAACCGCAGCAAATGAAGAGGCATCCCAATAGTAAAACTGCAAAGACCGGCAGGATGGGAAGAAGCAGAGAAGATAAAGGAAGTGAACGAGCTAGCAGAAACCCTGAAACAGACAAGACGGTACAAGCCAACAATCCCACCATAACAGTCCCATTCACAGACACGAGCCTAGCAAAGACCATCACCAAGGACACGGAGGACACAGATGCAAGAGACGCGGCCGAGGCGTACATAGAATAAATCAGTAAGGACAACCTCATAATATACACAGACGCTTGGAACTCTTCGCTGGCTGCTGAGGATGGAGACGGAGCGCTTATGGGAATGTCCCGAATGCTGTGATGTCGGTTCCTAAATCAATCAATCAATCAATCAATCAATCAATCAATACACAGACGGGTCCAAGAACGAAAAGGGAGAGGTAGGGGCAGGAGTAGTGGTCCCAGACTGGAAACTGAAGAAACAGTTCAAACTAACAGACCAGACAGAAGTGTGTACGGCCGAACTGGTAGCCATACTGAAAGGACAGGAGACTGCAGCCGAAAAACCACCGTTGAGACTATGTATACTGACAGACTCCCTGTCCTCAGTACAAACGCTCGGGAACTTCACTAGAGGAAACAGACCCGACATAAAAGAGGCGATAATTATTAGCGACAGCCACCAAACTCAGGTACATGGGATGCTAGTCACCATCGGATGGATACCAGCTCACAGGGGTATCCCAGGAAACGAACAAGCAGACAGAGCGGCGAAACGAGGACTAACCAGCAGTAATAAAATCAGCACAGGACTAGGAAAAGTAGAAGGAAAGAGTATCATCAAAAACTACATACTCCAGGATTGGAGGAAACAGTGGAGAGACAGCGCTAGAGGCCGACATGCATACCAGATACTGGGAGAACCCAGCTACAAACCACAAGCCAAAACCAACATGAAAGCACCGGCAAACAGACAGCTGTCAAAAATCAGACTTGGAAACTGGAAAGACGCAAGATAGAACTCATTCTGCAGAGCATGCCTAGAAGTCAACACCATTGAACATTTCTATTATCATGCAGCGAGTACAATAGTTAAGCAAAGGGATCTAAGAGACTACTTCGTCAAAACCAAGACTCCAAAGACAATGAAGAAGTGCCTGCACAATCACCTTCTATATGTATATATAGGTAACCAAAAAAACAAAAAAACAAAAAAAAAAACAACCAGTTTAGTGTCTGTACGTACCTTTTCGTCTCTGGTCTGTGTTTCCAAACACCTTTTTTTGGACATCCATCTATCTCGCAGGGGATGGATGTCCTGGTTGTCCTGAGAGGGACAATGGAGTGTGGCGGGGCGAGTGGCAGGGTGGTGGGTTGGCTATTCCGGAAGGGCTCCTGAACAGGGCTGACAGGGAGATCGGGTCGTCTTGTTGTTGCACCAACACATACACCGATGACGAAAACGAGAAACCGAACGTAGAGGAGTACGGGCGACTGACCGGGGGAACAACCTGAGACTGCACTTGAATTATCTGTCTTTGCCTACATCGAGTCCTTATGAGGACTGGACATGACCGGGACCAGCCCCGGTGAGGACAATACAAGAAACAACCAGCATGTAGTAGTGCTAATAGAGAAAGAAACCAACAAACGAAAGAATGCGGAACCTAGTGGTCTTTATCAGGACCAACATAAGACAGAAAGGAAATCACCAGGCAGCACAAAAATAACCTTATCCGACAAACAGAGCGGAACCAATAAAACTAGTTTGAATTAGAACTAACAGTTCACATAACCACGGATCTCAACAATAACCAAAAGCTGAGGAGGCTATGTGATGAGAAGAGTGGCAAGACGTTAAACATTACAAGGCAGAAGTTTGTAATAGTGACAATGAATACTGCAAACTACTAAACTACTACTACTGCTACCATCAAAGGTGACGTGCTCTATCTTCCCGTGGGTAGGTTCACTTCCTCTAGACAGATTCCATCCACGGCAACAGGCTCTATCTACCCGTGGGTAGGTTCACTTCCTCTAGACAGATTCCATCCATGGTGACGTGCTCTATCTACTCGTGGGTAGGTTCACTTCCTCTAAACAGATTCCATCCACGGCAACAGGCTCTATCTACTCGTGGGTAGGTTCACTTCCTCTAGACAGATTCCATCCATGGTGACGTGCTCTATCTACTCGTGGGTAGGTTCACTTCCTCTAAACAGATTCCATCCATGGTGACGTGCTCTATCTACTCGTGGGTAGGTTCACTTCCTCTAAACAGATTCCATCCATGGTGACGTGCTCTATCTACTCGTGGGTAGGTTCACTTCCTCTAGACAGATTCCATCCATGGTGACGTGCTCTATCTACTCGTGGGTAGGTTCACTTCCTCTAGACAGATTCCATCCATGGTGACGTGCTCTATCTACTCGTGGGTAGGTTCACTTCCTCTAGACAGATTCCATCCATGGTGACGTGCTCTATCTTACTCGTGGGTAGGTTCACTTCCTCTAGACAGATTCCATCCATGTGACGTGCTCTATCTACTCGTGGGTAGGTTCACTTCCTCTAGACAGATTCCATCCATGGTGACGTGCTCTATCTACCCGTGGGTAGGTTCACTTCCTCTAGACAGATTCCATCCACGGTGACGTGCTCTATCTACCCGTGGGTAGGTTCACTTCCTCTAGACAGATTCCATCCATGGTGACGTGCTCTATCTACCCGTGGGTAGGTTCACTTCCTCTAGACAGATTCCATCCATGGTGACGTGCTCTATCTACCCGTGGGTAGGTTCACTTCCTCTAGACAGATTCCATCCATGGTGACGTGCTCTATCTACTCGTGGGTAGGTTCACTTCCTCTAAACAGATTCCATCCATGGTGACGTGCTCTATCTACTCGTGGGTAGGTTCACTTCCTCTATAACAGATTCCATCCATGGTGACGTGCTCTATCTACTCGTGGGTAGGTTCACTTCCTCTAAACAGATTCCATCCATGGTGACGTGCTCTATCTACTCGTGGGTAGGTTCACTTCCTCTATAACAGATTCCATCCATGGTGACGTGCTCTATCTACTCGTGGGTAGGTTCACTTCCTCTAAACAGATTCATCCATGGTGACGTGCTCTATCTACTCGTGGGTAGGTTCACTTCCTCTAAACAGATTCCATCCATGGTGACGTGCTCTATCTACCCGTGGGTAGGTTCACTTCCTCTAAACAGATTCCATCCATGGTGACGTGCTCTATCTACCTCGTGGGTAGGTCCACTTCCTCTAGACAGATTCCATCCATGGTGACGTGCTCTATCTACTCGTGGGTAGGTTCACTACTCCTCTAGACAGATTCCATCCATGGTGACGTGCTCTATCTACCCGTGGGTAGGTTCACTTCCTCTAAACAGATTCCATCCATGGTGACGTGCTCTATCTACTCGTGGGTAGGTTCACTTCCTCTAAACAGATTCCATCCATGGTGACGTGCTCTATCTACTCGTGGGTAGGTTCACTTCCTCTAAACAGATTCCATCCACGGCAACAGGCTCTATCTACCCGTGGGTAGGGTTTTATTTCCTCTAAAAAAATTCCCCATGGTGACGTGCTCTATCTACCCGTGGGTAGGTTCACTTCCTCTAAACAGATTCCATCCATGGTGACGTGCTCTACTACTCGTGGGTAGGTTAAACTTCCTCTAAACAGATTCCATCCATGGTGACGTGCTCTATCTACCTGTGGGTGGGGTTCACTTCCTCTAAACAGATTCCATCCATTGTGCGTGCTCTTCTACTCGGGGTAGGTTCACTTCCTCTAAACATATTCCTCCAGGGTTGACGTGCTTCTTCTACTCGTGGGTATTTGTCGTGTCCCCCTTTTAAAAGTGTCGTCCCTGGAGTGAGGAGTTTCCAAAACCCCACATTATAATATTCTTTTTCTCTCAATATTCTGGAGAACCCCCACCAGCTTCCGCCCAAACACACTAATCAGCCTATGGACCCCCTTTCCCTATCACTCGCACACGGTCGTACTAGGGCCCCCTTCTCATACTTCCCCAACGCAACATACCAACAACTCTTGCTTCTAAAAATTAATAAAGAGTAATTTATTAAAAAAAAGTTTACGTATATGAGACGTTATGTGAAGAAATGTGTGCCCGGTTTCTAAAAAGGGTGTAGACTCTGACTCTCAGACAGCCCCCCGTCACTATCACAGCAAAGATAGACCACAGCACGTTACGTCAGAACAAGTACGTCTCACCCGTTGCCGGAACCATCTTGCCGGATAAAAATTTGCCTCTGTAGACCTCTGGTAATCCAAATTTTATGAACATCCGAAATAGACACCGGTGGTATTAACCGTTTAAACTGGACCGGTTTTCACTCTACACAATGTCCGTTTCCTAATGTTCCTAAACCAAAATGCACAAGTCTTTTGTAGTGTGTACGCAGTTAGTTAGTGTAGTTAGTTAGTCGACAGATCATCCTCGTTGCACATCGAACCATTCAGTCCATAAGTGCTAATTACTAATGTTAATTGTTACTGTACTGGATTGATCCTCACTCGTGTCTATCCAGCCTCACATATAATGTCATGTGTTCTATTACACGAGATTATATAACTCTAGGTAACTATTAGACCCAATGTCTTCAGCCCGCCACCACTGTCTGATGATTGTGTGGTGCATCAGTACGCATCACTCACTTTGGTGAATCAACCTGCTTTTAGCTTTCAGTTACGTTCTGTCTGCACTTTATTGATGGTTGAACGGGTGTTTCTTCCGAATGGGTTTTTTTAAAACTTGTTGAGTTTCCTTGGATCTGGTAGGGAACCTAGGATAGAAACAACACATCTGGTGATAGTACTAGTCACTGATCCCTTCGGCTGAGTGTAAGCCTATCACCTTGCTTAATGATCTTTAGCTAACTAGACTTAGTCCATAGAGCAGATTAGCTAACCCACCTAGAGTGCGAATCAGGCTATGACAAAGAAAAAATATATCAGCAAACAGAATGCGGAACCCCGCCCACCAGGGACACCTACGGGAAGATCCCAATTATTCCTCAGTTCTCAATTCTCAACTAGTAACAGCTTATCAACACTTCACTAATCTATTCTAGCTAACAGAGCCAAGTATCACTTCACTACTCTAGCTAGTTTTCCACTAACAGTGCTAATCATCACACTATAGTTTAACAAGGCTACTGCCTAAAGTAATTATAACGAATATATTATAATAGGTTTATACCTTAAATGGCACTACTGCAGTCCTATAAAATCATATCTACATCTGCCATATAGGCACGTGTAAAATTAAGTCACTAATTAACACACGGTAGATATTATTTCCACTGGCACTGCAGTGCCCTGCACTCTGTCTAGAGCATTATTCAAGTCCACCCTAGTTGATCTCAACCGAGTTTAAAAACCCAAACTAAAAAAAGTTTTTCCACGTGACTTAAATCCTTTACATTTCCCCCACACGGGTGCACAGGGGCAAATCTCCCCTGTCCAAGAACTATTTCCTGGGTTAAATCTGTCAAAGTTGTCAGAAATTGCCTAGATTCTCAAAAAAAGCCAGCTAGTTTCTGTAAACCCCCAACAAAGATTTTCGATACCAAGCTGCCAATCCCCCCCTTTAGGGTTTCCCGGGAAACCCAAAAATTGGACGATTCACTGTTTTCCCCTACTAGTCTTCCTTTTTAACATCTGCCCCTGTGATCCAAAGGCTTTTCCCTCTGCCCCTTCAAATGTTACAAAACTTTCACTCCTTTTTGTTCCGTGGTGACAATCCCAGCACCATTTCCGGCCCGATGTCCGGCCGTATAGGTGACAACCCAACCTTTCCATATCCAAGCTACAAAATATGTGATTTCTTTGGGTTTAAGGGAAATGCCCACTCTTTTTCCCCTTTCCCTTTTCACTCACCCCCAAATGTGTTTTTTGGGCTGAAAACCCATGTAAACCCGTGCAGCTGTGTTTACCCCTTTTAGTAAAGACTGTTGTGGGCCCCGAAAAAATACGCCACGCAAAAGTCGGGGAATTTTTATCTGGGGTTTAAATCAAGGGGGCTCGTGACAGGTAGGTTCACTTCCCTTAAAAAAGATTCCATCCTGTGACGGGTCTACTACCCTTTGGGGGAGGTTCCTTTTCCCCAAAAAGATTCCATCCAAAGGCAACAGGCTCTATCTACCCGTGGGTAGGTTCACTTCCTCTAAACAGATTCCATCCAATGGTGACGTGCTCTATCTACCCGTGGGTAGGTTCACTTCCTCTAAACAGATTCCATCCATGGTAGACGTGCTCTATCTACCCGTGGGTAGGTTCACTTCCTCTAGACAGATTCCATCCATGGTGACGTGCTCTATCTACCCGTGGGTAGGTTCACTTCCTCTAGACAGATTCCATCCATGGTGACGTGCTCTATCTACCCGTGGGTAGGTTCACTTCCTCTAGACAGATTCCATCCACGGTGACGTGCTCTATCTACCCGTGGGTAGGTTCACTTCCTCTAGACAGATTCCATCCACGGCAACAGGCTCTATCTACTCGTGGGTAGGTTCACTTCCTCTAGACAGATTCCATCCACGGTGACGTGCTCTATCTACCCGTGGGTAGGTTCACTTCCTCTAAACAGATTCCATCCATGGTGACGTGCTCTATCTACCCGTGGGTAGGTTCACTTCCTCTAAACAGATTCCATCCACGGCAACAGGCTCTATCTACCCGTGGGTAGGTTCACTTCCTCTAAACAGATTCCATCCATGGTGACGTGCTCTATCTACCCGTGGGTAGGTTCACTTCCTCTAAACAGATTCCATCCATGGTGACGTGCTCTATCTACTCGTGGGTAGGTTCACTTCCTCTAGACAGATTCCATCCATGGTGACGTGCTCTATCTACCCGTGGGTAGGTTCACTTCCTCTAAACAGATTCCATCCATGGTGACGTGCTCTATCTACCCGTGGGTAGGTTCACTTCCTCTAAACAGATTCCATCCATGGTGACGTGCTCTATCTACCGTGGGTAGGTTCACTTCCTCTAAACAGATTCCATCCATGGTGACGTGCTCTATCTACCCGTGGGTAGGTTTACCCGTTTGTAGGAGAAGGAGGAGGAGGAAGAAGGAGAAGACGACGACGACGACGAAGAAGAAGAAGAGAAGAAGAAGAAGAAGAAGAAGAAGAAGAAGACGAAGATGAAGAAGAAGAAGAAGAAGAAGAAGAAGAAGAAGAAGAAGAAGAAAGAAGAAGAAGAAGAAGAAGAAGAAGAAGAAGAAGAAGAAGAAGAAGAAGAAGAAGAAGAAGAAGCATTCTCCACAGCGGTGAACATTAATGGAAGAAAATTAAAGCTCGACCAGAAAAGTACACATTTCTGTGTTATCGTTGAATTTTCATTTGGTTGTCATTGTGCACGAAAGACTGCCCACAACAGTATCCTCGGTTCCACACTATCCATCGCCTCTGAAGGATATAAGTCTATCACCCTGTTAATAAAAATAATGAAGAGGGAAATAAAGCAAATCGGCGAAAGTAAATATATACGGTCAAAGTTCACTTCTAATGGGGAAATTTATGGAGAAATCAAAACACATGCGAAGGCAAATAAGCTACTGGGAGAACTAGAGTCACTTCTGTCGCATTGAAAGATACCTGCCTGATTTCTACAGAAATCTCAAAAGAAGTGTTTTGGCCAACATTATGCTACCAATGTCAAAAATGGACGCTTTCTGCAACTAATGTGCGCAAAATCATAACAGCAAAGATAAGGTATAGAAGAGCTGCTGGAATAACCGTGAGAGATAGAATTAGGAACGAGAAAATTAGAAAACGACTAGGTCTCAAACGAGTCATTCACTTTATTAAAGAACAATAGATTAAATGGTTTGTCCAGCTCATAAGAATGCGCTGGTATCATCTGCCAGAAAGGGCTACTTTACAAAAAATATAATGGATATAAAGCAAGGGTAAGACCACGTAAAATATGGAGTGATGGTATCAAGAACAACTTTAGAGAAATGAACACCAACTTACAAAGAGCATTAGAAAGAGTGCATTTAAAAAAGAAAACTTAACATCTCAGGAACTTCTCCGATGAAGAGAAGATGACAGCGTATCTGTCAGTGACGTTCCGTTGGATTTGGCCAATAGAATAGTTCGCTCAATTGACATTAAGCTGGAATAACCCTATATAAGAAACAGATTGTGTGCTACAACTCTGTGGTCTGCTGTGTGTTCCATACGTCAAGATGAGCTGTCTGTTGATAGTCGCTGTGCTGTGTTGTGCTTTCACAACTGGCCTCGCCGATAAGGTTCTCATAAAAGATTGTGGTAGGTAATGTTTCAAAGAAAATTCTCATATTCATTAGTTTTTTTTTTTCTTTCATAATTATTAATAGGTCAAGACTTAATCATTCGTGGTTATCCAAGAATATTAATACAACTTTTTCCAATTGATGCTTAAAAATATTCTCATCATCAAGTACCGTACCGACAGGCGTAGGCGTTCATGATTCTCCACAGATCTCGGTCTTTGGTTTTCTGGATCAACTCTGCCGTTGATATTCCTCCATGCCACCGTCGCACTCCATCCAGCATCATTTCTCGTGGTCTGCCTCTGCCTCTCTTCCTCTCGATCATTCCAGTTGTTACGATGTTCTCCAGCGCCTCTATACTCATCACATGATCCCCCCCCCCCCCAAAAAAAAAGCAGCTGTTTGTCTCTGTCTTGTTGTTGTATTTAATGGTCTGGTTTCGCTAGCCTCTTAAGGCATTCTAGTAAAAGCATATGTACTTATGAACATTTAAGGTGGTCTAGAAACATCATCAACAATTTTTTGGGCATGTTATGAGAAGAAATGGATTGGAGAATTTGGTGACAACTGGTAAGATCGAGGGGAACAGACCAAGGGGAAGACCTAGAAGCAAGTACCTGGATGGCTTGGCCTTGTGGCATGGTCGAGACAGAAACACGGAGCTGATCCACGACTCTGGTGATCGAGTGAGATGGCAGAACATGACCGCCCACGCTTACCGGCATGGCACATGATGGATGGAGAAACATCATCGACTCTCTTACAACAGTTGTGTTGTAGGACAATATTTTGGTTTTCAGGGAGAAATGGTGTCAAAGTTCAGGAAGGGACTCAATGAATTGAAGGTGATAGAATCGGCAGACAGGGAACATACATTTCTATATGTAACTAATTATTTCGCCTATTTAATATGGCCTGGAGTGCTTGCAACATCGCTAGTCAGTTGGAGAAGCTGAAACGCATACAAAACGTGGCCATTGTGTAGATGCTAAATTTATTGCTTTACCGTCTAAATACGGCAGGCACAAAGTTCTCCAGGCAGTGGTTCTTCATGTTGTTTAAGGTCTTCCTCTATATTTATTCTGCCCTGTGGATTCCAGACAACGGCCTTTCTAGTTATTCTATTCTCTAGTTTTCTATGTCCGATCTTTCCACTTATACTATTCTCTGGGTTTCTATGTCCTATCTTTCCACTTATACTATTCTCTGGTTTTCTATGTCCTATTCAATGTCAGCGTCTTTTTCACCTTTTGGTTCATTAGTGTTTGTCTAGTTCTCTCCACGAACTCCCCGTTGATGATTCCTTCTATCTTGTGCAGGGACTAATTAATAAATGTTTGTAGTTTATTTGTAATCAGTCTCCTTGTTCTACATGTTTCTGATCCACACAGCTGTAGCTATTTAACATTAGAACTGAATATTCTAAGTCTGGTGTTAAGTTGAACTTTCCTTGACTTCCACAAATATTCCGGCGCTATAACAGCCTCTCCAGACTACTTTATTTTTTTATTCTGACACCGTAAACTGTTCCAACCTGTTTTATTATTACTACTTGTATCAATTCTCAACCCAAAAGAATAGTAACAATCACAACTTATATCTTAACATAGCAAAAACAATGTAATGCATAGATAAAACTAATATGGAGAAAGAAATATATGTTAACTATGAAAAATTGGAGGTGGTGGAAAATTTCTAATATATTGGATCATTAATTACCAACAATGGTGACACAATGAAAGACATTAAAAGACGAATATTTATTCCTCCTCAAAAGCTTAAAGAACTGTATAAATTGTGGCGTGGGACAGATAGACCTACAAAAATTTGATTTGTAAGAGCGTGCTTACCATTGCACATTTGCCTGAGACCTGGATACTTACTAAACAAGCTGAAAGCGCATAAATGCCTTTTAATAGTAATGTTATAGACGTGTTCTAAGAATGTCTTGGATATAGAAAAGAACAAACGAATCCATACCACACGATTTGAATATTGTAGAAGGATGGTTACTAAAGACGATCAAACAAAGAAAGTTGAAATATTTTGCTCACTTGAAAGTCATGAAAGTTTTATTTTTTTCCCTTCACATATCCTGTACAGATGTCAATTGATACGAGAAAAAGAGTGTTGAGGGGGTACATAGAGCCTGTTCTTTTGTATGGATGTGAAACTTGGACAATGAGCAGTCAAGCTGAAAAACATCTGATGGCTGCAGAAATGTGGTTTCTGAGGAAAATGCAAAGAGTACCACGGACAGATAGAAAAACAAATGACCAAGTACTACAGGAGAAAAATGAAAATTGTAGACTGATTAGAGAAATTAGACGAAGACAGTCAGCATTTTTTGGACATGTTATGAGAAGAAATGGATTGGAGAACTTAGTGACAACTGGCAAGATCGAGGGGAACAGACCAAGAGGAAGACCGAGAGGAAAATATCTGGATGGCTTGGCCACATGGCATGGACGAGACAGGAACACTGAGCTGATCCACGACTCTGGTGATCGAGTGAAATGGCGAGTCATGGCCGCCCACGCTTTCCGGCCAGGCACATGATTGATTGATTGATCCTTTACAGATATCGTTGTCAACACAAGCATTTTAACGTTGTTGTTGATTTCTTGGCAAGATTATGCTCAGTAGTTTGCCATTGCTTTCTGAGCGGCCGGCTCATTTATCCCGTAAGTTACCAACGCTGCAAGAACCGCCTCCAGTTCTCGCGCACTGCTTTACCCTACGTGGATAAACGGGATTACAGAGAGATTCGTTTAACACCTGTGCCAGGGAGACCGGCCATGAAAGTTTGGAGAGAACAACTACTGAGGGGTATATGCCCGGAAAGAGGGGAAGAGGAAGGTCAAAGAGAAGATTGGTGCAGGATGTGGCAGATGATTTCCGGATGGGTGTATCGGACGCGGGACATCTTGCTTATGATCGAAAAGTTTTCAGGACGGTTGTTATGGGAGCGAGGTTCTGTAAAGGACATGCTAATGAATGAATGAATGAACTTGTTTTAATATTCTACTGCAGGGTCCCAGCTATCAACCATACAAGAAATTGACGTTAATCCATGCCCACAAGTGCCGTGTCAATTCAAGAAGAATTCAACCGTCATACTGACCATTAAGTTTACACCAAGTAAGTTGTATGAATAATTTAATAGTTAACTGTCCCACACAAAGCTACTCTTTAGACACGATGATGGAAGTGTCAAAATTAGGTAAATTAAGTTCACATGAATATTTCCATGAGTGCTTCAGTCTCTTCCAGAGATCACACAAAGAGAATCTCAGCACTGTGCGCCAATCATGTAGCACCGGAGATAATCCAAATGTGTACAAACAGGAAAAAAGCAGCATCCATTTTGTGGGTAGCTTTCTAATTTGGTAATTATTGTCTGGGCAGCGGCGTTTCCGGTCTACCGTGTACGACGTCTAAGTGCCGGGGATTTCTAATGTGAGCAACCTGCATGTGGTCTACGGAGATGTTCGGAGCAGGCCCTTGTCCGAGAAGACTAGACATCTGATCCACTATCCCAAGATAAGGTGGTGTATACCATCACTCTTGCATTTGGTAAAAATACATGATATCAACACTGTGAGACGATCCTGTTTTGTTTGAGCCAGAGGCGAATGTTATAACGCCTGATCCTATCGGCAACCTTCTTCTTATGGTCCATGCTGTATAGCGTTGGTAATCACGTCTGTCCACAGCCTTCTTCTTATAATCCATGCAGTATGGCATTGGTGATCACGTCTGTCCACAGCCTTCTTCTTATAATCCATGCAGTATGGCATTGGTGATCACGTCTGTCCACAGCCTTCTTCTTATAGTCTATGATGTATGGCATTGGTGATCACGTCTGTCCACAGCCTTCTTCTTATGGTCCATGCAGTATGGCATTGGTGATCACGTCTGTCCACAGCCTTCTTCTTATAGTCTATGATGTATGGCATTGGTGATCACGTCTGTCCACAGCCTTCTTCTTATAGTCTATGATGTATGGCATTGGTGATCACGTCTGTCCACAGCCTTCTTCTTATAGTCTATGCTGTATGGCATTGGTGATCACGTCTGTCCACAGCCTTCATCTTATAGTCCATACAGTATAATATTGGTGATCACGTCTGTCCACAGCCTTCTTCTTATAGTCATGCTGTATGGCATTGGTGATCCACAGCCTTCTTATAGTCATGCTGTATGGCATTGGTGATCACGTCTGTCCACAGCCTTCTTCTTATGGTCCATGCAGTATGGCATTGGTGATCACGTCTGTCCACAGCCTTCTTCTTATAGTCTATGATGTATGGCATTGGTGATCACGTCTGTGCACAGCCTTCATCTTATTGTCCATACAGTATGGCATTGGTGATCATGTCTGTCGACAGCCTTCATCTTATAGTCCATGTAGTATGGCGTTGGTGATCACGTCTGTACACAACCTTCTGTCTCATGTGCTGCCAGGAATATCAGTTGCTGGGAATAATGTAAACAACCTGCGTTATGCTGATGACAGGGTTTTGATAGCTGAAAATGAAAGGAAGTTACAAGATGTAATAGACACTTGTGAACCAGAAATGAGACCAAATGACTTAGTCTGATTACAGGGGACAAAAGAAGCAATTGTTATTTATCATCATGTGGCATGCCGATAAGCGTGGGTGCTTGTTACAAAGAAAAATTGTATACCCAATCGCAACATCAACGGAAAGTTGATAGTCGGGCGGGGTGGGGTGGTGGGGGGGGGGGGGAGACCAAGAAAGAATATGCTGGACTATAAGAAGAAGGTTGCCGAGAAGACGACGGTGTTTGGGGCTCCAAGTTTGACATCATGGCATGGAGGAACATCAGTGCCAGCAATTATTGGACAGACATGTTCTCTATCGACTCACGGTATGGGCTATAAGAAGAAGTCCAGCAGTACTAGCAGTAGTAACAGTAGTAGCAGTAGTAGCAGTAGTAGCAGTACTAGCAGTAGTAGCAGTACCAGTTGTGTAAATGAAGAACCAACACATGGGTTTATGAAACAGCATTGTGACGTCATTAGAGGGCGCGTTACCAAAGATGATAACCAGCTGCGCTGATAATATCATGAGCACGGTAGGACGTCCGTTCGACGCCTGGTCTCGTCGCCTGCGAAAGCTAGAGAAAAATTGGCCACCAATTCCTCCGTGCATTCAGGCCTAGAAAATATAATGGCGCGATCAAACAGCAGGAAATAATTTTTATTATTAATATTGTAGTCTTGTCATTTCTAGTGTGGTCATTCGTATTGTTCACAGATCGAGAGAGAGAGAGCAGCCAGCCATATAGGCAGATTTATACGAGGGAACTTCAAATAAAAACCCTATTTTTAAAAAAATATTTCGGTTTATATATTCTGAAAAAGTAAAGAACACATGTATAATGTTTCGATGCAGTTTCCACTGCGTTCAATGCAAGTCCTCTAGCACCGATAGAGTGCTTGGATTCTTGTAGACAAAAATGCTCTTGGTCGCGTCTGTATCCTCTCATGCACCACCTGCTGTACCTCTATCACAGAGGTCACGCCGTTTTGAAACTTCCTACTCCGCTCATATAATTATGAATTATGGGAATGTTTCATGAAGGAGATTGGAGTGATAAAACACTGCAAAAATTCTGGAAACTGCACAGGCAAATGCAGAGAAAAGATCGGCCGATGACAGGACAGTGGGAACAATCTATAGAGATGATGGTGTGCGTGTGACAACAGACAAAGAGAAAGGGGAGGCGTTTCTCCAGAGATTTTTAGAGCAGACCAATCATAATGATGCGGACACCAGAGATGCAGTTAGACAGGAGCTATCTGGCACCACGAAGAATATGCAGTATGAAGACATCATACGGGTGGAAGATGTTAAACACATTTTGAAAAAGGCAAAAGACACGACACCAGGGCCCGATGGGGTCAGGTATGGCCACATGAAGGGTTTGAGCGAAGCAGACCTGGGGGAGATGACCGACTGCTTTAACCAGAGCATTAGGACAGCATCAGTACCGCAGGATTGGGTGCACAGCTATCTCATCCCTCTCCCAAAACCATTCAAGGATCAGTCAAAGCTTAGCGGCTTTAGGATCATAACCCTTCAAAATACATTTGGCAAGGTTTTAGAGAAGATAGTCGCTGTTAAGCTGCAGGATGTTTTGGAAAGGGTGAAGCTTCTTCCAAGAGGCCTGGGGAGCTACAAGCCAGGAAAAGATGCATGGTCTAATGCAGCCACTTTTGCCTTTGATGTTTATGAGGGGTTACAGAGTAGACAGGAAACGATGGCGGTAGCGCTTGATCTCGAGGATGCGTACAATAGAGTTCGATATGATATTTTGATGACCGCACTGATGGAGAAGGGGGTCAATCCCTGGTTGGTGAACTGGATAGCAGCCGTCCTGCACTCTCGTCGGGTTGCTCTCCGCCTGGGCGCATGGACATCAGTGCCACATATGTTAACCCCGGGACTGCCACAGGGATCTGCAGTCTCACCGGTGCTCTTTAATGTGTATACGAGCAAGATTGCAAACCTAGAAGCACCAGGGGTTGGAAGAATACTAACATTTGCAGATGATATTCTTGCATATAGGCAGAGGAGAGATAGGGAGCAAACAGCCCAGGAGTTACAGGCGACAGTAGATGAAGTGATTGACTGGTGCACAGAAATGAGTGCTGTCATCCACCTGGAAAAGGCGGCTGTTTTGTGGTGCTCTCTGGACAACAGGATTGTAAGAGCTGATGTCCCAAGCCTCGCGATAGATGGTAGAAATGTCAGCAGAGAGAACAAACTGAAGTATCTGGGGATCACATTTGACAGGAGCCTATCCTTCAAGGACCATGTGGAGACGGTCGTGACAAGAACTCAAAAGGGACTCAATGCACTTAAAACTATGGCTGCAATGGACATAGAGCAGAGAATGCTTTTCACACTATACCAGCACTTGATCCTCTCAGTAATTGATTATGGATTAGGTCTGCTCTCTGTCTCAGAGAGTCAGCTGGTTAAGTTAGAGCGCATACAGAACGAAGCTATGCGGGTCATTCTGGGATGCACTAGAGACACCCCGGTAGTGTGTATGCGTTACATCCTTGGTCTGCCGACTGTTGCTGGTAGGCTCAAGGTGATGCAGGCGAAGGCATACCTCAGAGTAGCTGCAGACACAGACCACCCACTGAATGAGGCGCTGGACGCAGTTAAGGGTCAGCGACTGATAAGAGGGAAATTATGGATGGCTTAGGCGGAGGATACGATCAGACAGGTGTGCCCCCTGGAGAACATTAGGCGTGGATAGGAGTGGGTCAGAGTGCCAGCGGAGCAGTCAGACTTGTGCAGAGTTATAATCACATTAAGCCGGGAGTGCAGGGAGTGGCCAGCAGGGGCCACGGAAGTGGAAATGCAGCAACTAATTCAGGACAATGCTCACTCGAGTGATGCGATTATCTACACAGATGGTTCGGTGTCAAGAGGTGAGAGAAGTGGTTGGGGTTTCATAGCCAAAGCTAATGGTCGATGTTTAGGGCAGGAGAGCCTGGCATATAATACCACAACATCCAGCTTAAGAATGGAGGTGGAGGCAGTCACTGCGGCTCTCCGCTGGATGGAGAATACGACACACACACACACACATCGTGATTGTAACTGACTCAGAAAGCATGCTGACGAGCATGAGGACGGGCAGACTTCGTGCGGAGTGGCTTGCTTCGCTTCGGAGGTCACGGGTGACAAGCAACGCCTGGATCTTTTCTCCGGGGCATGCCGGTGTGCTGGGAAATGAACAGGTGGACAGATTGGCTGGATCTGCAGAACTTGGTGGAGTATTGATACATGACAAGGCAGACGTGGTTGCGGCCTTGTGGGAGCACGTGCACACCTCGGAGGAGCAAATGGATTACCATGGTCTGGCAAGAATGAGACAGCGATGAGTGACGAAGGGATCTGGCAGACGCTCAATGCTCAAAGGAAAGGCGAGACGGACTTATAATCAGATTGCTACTGGTACTATTAGTGTTGGAACTCTTCGCTGGCTGCTGAGGATGGGGACGGAGCACTTATGGAAATGCCCCGAATGCTGTGATGTCGATTCCTAAATCAATCAATCAATCAATCAATCAATCAATCAATCAATCATATAATTACTGGAATGACATGCATCTTTAAACTGACGTCACCGATTTTTGTCTGAACCGTGATGTCACGTGCTAAACACTCTTGACATCCTTAACAACAGTATTGACAGGTCACAAGACGATGGCATGGTTATTGTAACTTCTATCACGCTTTTATGGTTTTCATTTGAAGACACCCGCGTACATAAATAAGCAGTGGTATGCAAGTCATGAATACATGCTGAGTTTTAATCAGTTATCAGTTATCAGTTATCAGTTGCGGTATCTTCATTGCACTCCGGACAGGTCCATAGGTGCTCAGATCCTCCTCCTCCCCCCCCCCCCCAGCATAAGCATCAGCGTTCGGTGGCTAATAGTGCTGAGTTCTAATGTAGTGGGCAGCTGTGATAGAACATACACCTTCCCTTGCCTATTCACACATTATAAGACATTATTTGGTGAATAAGTTGCACTCTTTAGTGCAGTCTGTGGCACAGTACAACCAACGTTGTCAAGCATTTTGTCGGTTTATTTACCTAGTGTGCGTGTATGTGTGTGTGTGTGTGTGTGTGTGTGTGTGTGTGTGTGTGTAAGTGAGTGTGTGGTCGCTCTCTTTGAACTCAAGCATAATCCATACAAGTGCTGCAACTTCCACTGCACTGGGCTCATTTATACATGAGGATTAGCTTTCCCTTTTACCAGTGTCCTTCGCCACCAGGCAAACCCACTCCGACTTCAGAGGTACTTGTAAATTACGCCCTCAAGTCAAGTACGTGAAATCAACATCCCACTGACCGGTGTAGGGGCTGCACCCGCTACCTCGGTATCAGCACACCCGACGCTTAAGAACGAGCGGTCTGATCTATCCACCCATGCTGACTCTGGGTTTGCTTCCCCCAGCATGTGATTGTCTCCAGTCTATCTAAAAGGCAGCAGGTTTACTTCCCGTGGCATGTGATTGTCCCCAGTCTATCTACAAGGCAGCAGGTTTACTTCCCGTGGCATGTGATTGTCCCCAGTCTATCTACAAGGCAGCAGGTTTACTTCCCGTGGCATGTGATTGTCCCCAGTCTATCTACAAGGCAGCAGGTTTACTTCCCGTGGCATGTGATTGTCCCCAGTCTATCTACAAGGCAGCAGGTTTACTTCCCGTGGCATGTGATTGTCCCCAGTCTATCTACAAGGCAGCAGGTATGCTTCCCCTGGCATGTGATTGTCCCCAGTCTATCTACAAGGCAGCAGGTTTGTTTCCCCTGGCATGTGATTGTCCCCAGTCTATCTACAAGAGTTTGTTTCCCCTGGCATGTGATTGTCCCCAGTCTATCTACAAGAGTTTGTTTCCCCTGGCATGTGATTGTCTCCAGTCTATCTACAAGGCAGCAGGTTTGTTTCCCCTGGCATGTGATTGTCCCCAGTCTATCTACAAGGCAGCAGGTTTGTTTCCCCTGGCATGTGATTGTCCCCAGTCTATCTACAAGAGTTTGTTTCCCCTGGCATGTGATTGTCCCCAGTCTATCTACAAGAGTTTGTTTCCCCTGGCATGTGATTGTCCCCAGTCTATCTACAAGAGTTTGTTTCCCCTGGCATGTGATTGTCCCCAGTCTATCTACAAGAGTTTGTTTCCCCTGGCATGTGATTGTCCCCAGTCTATCTACAAGAGTTTGTTTCCCCTGGCATGTGATTGTCCCCAGTCTATCTACAAGGCAGCAGGTTTGTGTCTCACTTCGTCTGGTTTCTACTCCTTGACCTATCCAAAACAGGAAGACCGGCCAGGAGCTGCGCTACCACCAGCACAGCTCTTGGAGTCATTTTAACACGCAAGTCACTCTATCTCTACAAGGTGGAGAGACATCGGAGAGGAAACATATAAACTCTTAGGTCAACATTCTCTCTCTCTCTCTCTGTCTCTCATAAGTAATGTGTGAATGACATAATGTATGGGAGCAGAGAGATAGGAAGGACAGAATGTAAGACCAGAATCAGCGTGCCAAATTATTAACCCTTTGAAAATACAGTTCTATCGTTTCTTCGTTCGGTTGTTCTCTCTCCATACACTCCTAGCTCATTGAGACACATACAGCTCCTTGTCAGCAATTATGCGGGTCAGAAGATCATATTAAGATATAGACGAAATACAGTCTGTCGGAGAACAATCAGAGCGAGAAACAATTTGTTGGGGGTCCGCTGGGGCGACGGAACTTGATTGATTAACATGGTTGCTAACGTTGAGTGTTTCTTTCGTTGTGAATGAACAAGTTACAAATATCAAGGACCCTCTTACCAGCCTTGAGACGTATTGGGTATATGGTGTTAGTCCCGTGGTTTATAATCCAGTCGGCGCTCCATGAGTGATGTGATCGCTTTCACTTACCATGACATTTTATGATACCCAGGTTAATCTAAGAAATCAGCCTTAGATGGAATTTGACCACATGACCACCAGGACTGCGGGAAAGCTTGCTAGAGCCTGCACTATCGTGGCTCAAGCTTTGAAATAATAGGCTTCGTTATAATAGATACGTGTAGCGTAACAGTCTTAGCACTGTCGTAATAATTTAGATTGTTTCAGAATCCAAATACCCGTTTTATGACTCCTACACAGATCCACATGGTCAACAACAACAACAACAACAACAACAACACCAACAACAACAACAACAACAACAACAACAACAACAACAACAACAACAACAACAACAACAACAACAACAACAACAACAACAACAACAACAACAACAACAACAACAACAACAACAACAACAGCAACAGCAACAACAACAACAAGAACAACAACAACAACAACAGCAACAACAACAACAACAACAACAACAGCAACAACAACAACAGCAGCAGCATCAGCAGCAATAACAGTAACACAAGAGCAACAACAACAAAACCAAGTTCAGCTCCACAACTGCTAGGTTGTTGAACCCTGGGCCCCTGTTTTTTCTGGCGAGGTGAGAGCTCTTACAATTACTCTACCATTGCTCGTTTTGCTTGCTTGTATGACGTTTCTGATTGTTTTCTTGTCCATAGACACCAAAATAGACAGCGCCACAGTTGAGGCCTCTGCTTCTGTAGGGTTTTTTACATTCCCGTACAAGCCGAGCGACCCTAATGCCTGTCATGCAATGACGTGCCCACTCCAGCCAGGAGTACTTGTGACATACACATTTAACATAACAGTGAATCCAACATTGCCAACAGGAAGTCGGATATTCAAGTTTACCTGTGTGTTCCACAATATCGTTTCGTTTAAACACTAATAATGAAAGCTCTAAGGAGTTCATGCTTTTTGCGACGCTTTCCGTGCTGCGGAAACAGACCGAGCCATATGGGATAAAAACCCGGTGCAATGATGTCGACACTTTTAAGCGACTTAAAAAAAAACAAAAATGAAATCTAGCTCTCACCGATTCTTGCCGGCGCAAACTGTCATCTTGTTAAATAGAACATTTTTCCTTAGCTGTGGTTAGCGCTGTGTTGGTCGAAGCCCCACCCCCGCAGCAAGGTGTGCAGAAATTGCTGACGTAGCGCAAAACTCCATCTGAGCGAGGGATTGAAGGTCCTCGCCCAGCACGTTTAAGGTAATAGAAGATGGAACTAGCTTCGTCTGGCTTCTCGTTGCATATAGACAATCTTGTCCTCTTGCTATGGAAAGCGTACAAGCATACAAATAAGATAACATGACAGTTAAGGCGTTCGTTGTGGTGTAGCGAATAGTGACTGCGGAGGCTGGGATATAAGCTAAACGGCCGAGGAAAAGAAGTTGGTATTCTCCCGGTCAACTTGAAAATTTAATTGAAGAACCTGCATTTGAAGAAATCCTATATGTAATCACACGACTTAAAACAATAAGGCAACTGGGGCTGATGGAATTGCTGCTGAATTTATAAAGGCAGGTGGCCATGCATTACATCTAAAGCTATACGAACTAATAATAACAATCTGGAGGACAGAAGAATTACCCCATGACTGGAAAGATACCTATCTTTAAGAAAGGAGACAAGTTCCAATGTGAAAATTATAGAGGAATATCACTACTGTCCACAAGCTTTAAGATACTATCCCCAGTATTACTAAATAGACTAAAACCATATTCAGAAGACATATTAGGTGACTACCAGGCGGGTTTTAGACAAAACAGATCAACAATAGATCAGATATTTATCTTACGACAAATAGCCGAGAAAAATTGGGAATTTAAAAGAGATCTCCATAACATTTTTGTGGATTTTAAAATGGCTTATGATAATGTCCATAGGAATAGTTTATGGAATGCTATGCAGGAATTTGGAATACCAAGGAATTCAAAACAATGTTTTCCCGTGATGAATTTGAATAACGAAGATACAAACAATAGATTGCACGATTTATGGCCTGGCATATTTCGCTGCATCTCGTCAGGTACATACTGCAGAAATCACACAACTTACGTGAATTAGGAGATTGTTAAAGTTTGCTGAAGCTATTCTAATCAACCTTCGTAAGCCGTCCTTGTGTAAGCAGAAAGACATGTTAGTCAGTTTAAAATTACCGTGGTAGACAATCGACATTACTGTGCGAACATGTGTATATTTCAGTTTGAAGGATTCATCTAATTAATTCACGTAAGTTGTGATTTCTGCAGTATGTACCTGACGAGATGCAGCGAAATATGCCAGGCAATAAATCGTGCAATCTATTGTTTGTATCTTCGTTATTCAAATACCAAGGAAGTTAATCAACATGACCAGACTATGCATGGAAGATGCTTATAATATAGTAACATATAAAGGCAGGAAATCAAACCCTTTCCAAATAACATCTGGCTTGAAACAGGGTGATGCACTATCGCCTCTACTCTTCAATCTGGCTCTAGAGAAAGTTGTAAGGAAGATAAAGGAGGAATGTGATATTGGAGGAACATCCAAGCTGCTTGGTTATGCAGATGATACAGATATTATAGGAGAAAATGAACAAAAGACATTTGACATTTTGACTCACTTAAAGGAAAAAGCCCAACAGATGGGGCTGGTTATCAACCAAGATAAGACAGACTATATGGTAATTTCAAGAGAAGGAATGGCTAAAATCTCTGGCCATATACAAATAGATAATATGACCATTAAAAGAACGGAAACATACAAATACCTGGGTACAATCTTCAACTGCTCCAACATCATAAGGCAAGAAATACAAACTAGAATCAATTCTGGAAATAAGAGATACTATGCACCACAACATCTACTAAAATCAAATGCGTTATCTCGTAACACCAAGATCACAATATACAAAACACTGATCAGACCAGTTGTGCTGTATAGCTCTGAAACCTGGAGTACAACGAAAGGAGATGACGCCTTGTTACAAACCTTTGAGAACAAAGTTTTAAGACGCATCTTTGGACCCATTAGGGATACACAAAGTGGAGAGTGGAAAAGAAGAAGTAATAAAGACATTTATGATCTGTTTAAGTCCCCGCTAATCACTGGTATCATGAAAGCTAATAGACTACAATGCCTGGGGCATATATAAAGAATGGAAGATAATAGGGAAACAAAACTCGCTTACACTCAGGAAATAAATGACCGTAGACCCCGAGATAGACCAAGAAGACGGAGGAGAGATAGTTTATATACAGACCTACAAGCACTTGGAATCAACGACTGGCAAGAGAAGGTCAACCAGAGAGACGAATGGAGACGGAGTGTATCTGCAGCAAAGAACCTCAATGGCTCAGAACGCTGAAGAAGAAGAAGAAGAAGAAGAAGAAGAAGAAGAAGAAGAAGAAGAAGAAGAAGAAGAAGAAGAAGAAGAAGAACTTGAAAATTTATATGAAAAGAAACTGAATCACAATGCACTGTGTGTGTGATCTTTGCCTTCCCATAGAATGTATGGTGGTCGGGAAGGCACACGGAGGGGCGAAATAGTTGGCACGTGCTACCAGCGGCGAACACATGCCCCGATGCTGGCTCGCAGGGTTGTGGTTGCAAAATAGGCGAAAGACACTTGGGAGTAATGACACAAATTGTTGAAAAAATGTGAAGCAGATAAAGGGGTCTTAACATTGGTTGCTCGTGTTTGCTTATGACGATTAGAAGCCTCTGGTTATTCTTGCTCCACAGTGAAGTTAATACAACAGTCTAACAAACTACTATCTCATATCGTCTCATCTTGTTCCTTTTGTACCTTGCAGTGTCAAGTTGAAGTATAAACAGCAGGAAAGTGCCCGTTTATGGGCTTCATGTATCGATATTCCCATGGACTCTGCTATTCCCTCTGTCCATCGTTTACGTGGTCGGCCTCTTCTTCTGCTTCCATTTGGTCTGTACATTATTGCTTGTTGTGGTATACTATCCTTTGTCTTTAAAATCATGTGGTGCTGTGTGTACGCTACAATATTACATGTTGGAGAAACACTGGGTAATGTCGTAATAAGTGTCGTCCCTGGGGTGAGGGGAATCAACACCCACATTCTTTTAACCCCATATCATTATTTTGAGGATCTCCTGGCTTTCTGTCCACAACACCCCGTCAGTCCCTGGATCACTCTCTCTCTTTCTCTCTCTCTCTCTCTCTCTCTCTCTCTCTCTCTCTCTCTCTCTCTCTCTCTCTCTCTCTCTCTCTCTCTCTCTCTCTCTCTTACCACTGGACCATGCCCCCTCTCATTCTTTTCCAAAACATATTACACAACACTAGCTTCTAACAAAATGACAAATTAAGTTAATAAAGAAAAGTGTCAGGTATGTGCAAAGTGTATGTGTAGAATTGTCTGTCGTATAATCTAGTGTTCAGACCGAACAGCTCAGGAGCAAAGTCTGCTTCATCACAGTACTGGCCATACAAAAGCACCATATATCAAGTACAAGAAGACCTCACCAAATGATGCGTCTCTCCGGCCAAATGTCGACTTCCTCCAATAGCTCTTGGATAGTCCGGATGCCTGGTCATCAATAGTGGATATAGTCCAATACTGGAGGAGAGTGAGTTCCCCTGAGCAAGATGGCGGGACATTTTTTCGTCCCGTAAAATGGAACGTGTTTTTTCCGAAATGTGTATGGATTAAGTGTGTTTTTCGTGGTGAAATGGAGTTCGGACCGTGCAACGGAGTTCGTGCACGCGCGCCCGGACTCCCTTCGGCGTATCATCGGCGCCCGGTGGCGATAGTTAAGCCTAACATGACGACCAGACGACCGACAAGAACACGGCGTGGTAAGAGGGCGGGCACACGCAGAAGGCGGTTAAAATGTGACAGATTGGGCATCGGACACGTTCGAGTACTGAACTGGAACTGTGCATCATTTAGTCAACGCCGACCCATTCTTGAAAAACTACTGTACGGAAACGATATTGTAGTCTTACAAGAAACACAGCTCGGCGACGGAACAGTAAATGTCGCGGGATTTCAGGGATTCTTTAACAGGCGGCACCTCGGACAGGCCATTCTAGTCCGCGACAACATACTAGTGTCTGAGATCGATATGTCTTCCTGGAACAGTGATGCCCTGCAAGTGCAGGCATTAAGAATAATGACACCAGTGCATCTTGTAATCGGGAACGTTTATGCGCGAAATGGGAAGGTCGACGTGCGACAATGGCAGAGTTTGTTCGATATGGATGAAAGGCATATCATCTACTGTGGGGACTTCAATGCCAGAGGCAGTCAATGGGGGAATTGCATCACCAATAGACAGGGAGAAAATCTGGAGGACGCCCTGGCATCTGCTGCCCTAATCTGTCTGAATGATGGGAAGGTCTCTAGAATAGCCACTCGACCAGGTGACTCTGACAGCATCATTAACTTGGCTCTGGCTTCGCCCACAATCGCACCAAGGTGCCGGTGGGGCACACTGGGATACCACGATGGTGACCACTACCCTTGTGTCATCCTGATCAAGAAAGACGGGGCCATGAGTCAAAGAAACAAGACAAATGCCTTCCCGTACGACAACACTGGTCAAGACGCCATAAGCAAAATCAGAAGAAGGAAACTAACTTCCTCCCGCAGGAGACAAGAAAGATGGTTGCAGCCACCATGGTGGAATGGAGAGGTCGAGAAGGCATGGCTGGGAAAGAGGCAGGCTGTCAGAAAGGCTAACATGCCACAGTTTGAGTTGGCGAACCTGAAGACTGAGGTCGATAGGACGACGACTTTACTCAAATCCTGCGCCAAACAGGCCAAGGCCGAGAAATGGGACGAGTTCTGCAGGAAGGTGTGCTCCGAGCGATCTCTTACGACATTCTGGCGCCTCCACAAGAGCATGAACGGTGCTGCACAACGTAGGGGTATTCAAGACTTTCAAGGCACAGACCTCGCATGGAAAAAGTCGGATGCGGATAAAGGAAAGGCCCTTCTTGCACGCTACATAGAACAGACTGACCAGAAAGACGAGCCCGCCAGACAGAGGACCAAAACGACACTCTCTCAGTTATGCGAGGGGTCGGGACAGACGAAGAATGGACAATCACAGCTGAGATATTGCGTACAATGCTCAAGAAATCACCTAACACCGCCCCAGGCCCAGATGGCATCCGATATGGTGATCTACTGGTGATATCAGATGATGACATGGAAGAACTGGCCAGAGAATTCAACACCAGTATCCAGAGAGGACAGGTCAAAGAAGAATGGCTACACAGATACTTGCTGCCGTTGCCAAAACCGAACAAAGACCATCCCAAGATAAGCGGCTACAGAATCATTACGATGCAGAATACTGTTGGCAAGTTACTGGAGAAAATTGTCGCACACAAACTTTCTTGGGACTTGGAACAGCTCGGCTGCTTCCCGCCCACACTTGGAGGATACAGACGCAACAAAGAGTCATGGCTGAATGCAGCGGTCTTTGCTCAAGATGTTTACGAAGGATTTCAGGTCAGAGAAGAGACATGTGCGGCCGCCATAGACTTAGAGGACGCATATAACAGAGTATCGTTCGAGCACTTGATGCAAACCCTCCTCAGACTGAAAGTGCACCCTCACCTTGTACGATGGATAGCTGCAGATCTGCTCCAAAGGAAGGTGGTGCTAAGATGCGGGAGTTGGTCTTCTGAGCCGATAACGATATGTCCAGGATTGCCGCAGGGTTCACCACTGTCACCAGTACTATTCAACGTGTATACGGTGCCGATCACTGAACAACAGTTGGACGGGAGGGGTAGGACTCTGGCATTCGTTGACGACATCCTCGTGTATCGACAGGGTCGAGATCGACAGACGGTTGCCAATGATATGCAGGGCGAACTAGATCGAATTTCCTCATGGTGTGCTGATGCCGATGCCCTTGTCAACCCTGCAAAGGCAACGGTTACATGGTTCTCACTAAACAACCATATTGTGAAAACAGACCTGCCGGCAGTAAGAATGGATGGGAGCAGTTTGAGTAGAACCCAGTCAATGACATATCTTGGCGTGAGGCTTAATCGTAGCCTGTCCTTCAGAGATCATGTCGATTATGTCATAACGAAGGCTCGAAAAGGTTTGTCAGCAATGAGAGTCATGGCGACTGCCAATATCGAGCAAAGACTGCTAATACTTCTGTTCCAAGGACTTGTGCTTTCACGCATCGAGTATGCCCTGGCCATCCTCACTGTCAGCCCTACACAGATTGGAAGACGTGAAAAGATACAAAACGAAGCCATGCGCATCATTTTGGGCTGCACGAGAGACACCAGCTGTGTAACAATGAGATACCTCCTTGACTTCCCAACAATTGAACACAGGATCAAGATCTGGAGAGCTCGTGCATACTTAAAAATAAGTGCAGATGAGCAGCACCCTCTGCATGACGCTATATTCAGATGAAAAGGGTGACAGGCTAAAGAGGGGCAAATCATGGATGGGTCGGGCGGAAGATGTCGTCAGACAGGTCTGCAGTCTTACCAGTATCAACCCCGGCAAGGAATGGGTGCCGGTGCCTCCAGCTTTTAAGTGCACTTTCTCCTGCATTATCACACTCGACAGACGGTGCAGAGAGCAGAACCCTGCCGCTGTCAATGCAGAGGTTAACGCGCTCATCTATGAACACTCAGATAGCCCCGAAGTGCTCATCTATACAGATGGATCTGTGGTAAAGCAGCAGAGAAGTGCGTGGGCATTTACAGCCCGTTCAGCGGGCCGAACCGTTCAAGAATCCAGTGGTGCCCACTCTATGACCACGAGCAGCATGTACGATGGAGGTGATGGCAGTTACACAGGCTTTCATATGGCTGGAGTCACAGCATTATACCAACGTGTGTGTACTAAGTGATTCAATGAGCATGATTCAGAAGGTCGAAGCTGGATCTGTACGTAGACAGTGGACTGAATCGCTGCGGAAGTCTGTTGTCCGTAAAGTCACCTTCATCTTCGTCCCGGGACATGCGGGAGTCGAGGGAAATGAACGAGCTGACAAACTGGCTGGCTCTGCACCCCCTGTAGATGGCCAGCCCATGGATCGTGCCGATGTTATTAACGTCCTTAAAGATATGGCGAGAACAGAGGACTTTGACGTCAGTGATTCCACATCGCTGTCCAGGATGAAAGACCTGGGAGTAAGAATCGGCACAGCCAGACGCGAGAGGTACATCGGGAAAACAAAGTGCCTCGTCAACCAACACAGAACTGGCACTATTAGCCACCGGACGCTGATGCATATGCTGGGGGGAGGATCTGAGCACCTATGGACATGTCCGGAGTGCAACGAAGATACCCCAACTGATAACTGATAACTGACTGAGTCCAATACTGACCATGAATCTGACACACACAGTGTACTAATATGTCACTAACAGTTCTGGAATCTGATAACACTTGTACAGTAAAAACAATGTTTACTGTCACTGTGAAACTAAATGTTAGTAGTTAATGTCATAGGAATTCCCAATTAGAAAAAAAACTCAATGTTAATTGGAAATGTTTAACAAGAATTCCCCATTTAGAAAAACACAATGTTAATTTTTTAAGTTTTCTATATACTACTATTGTTCATGTTACTGGTGGTATGGTAAGTATATGCACTTTACTATAATAAGAACCACCACCGAGGAATCACTCTGAAATGATAATCAGTTCCTGCTCAGCAGAGGCCAGGTTCTTGCAGACCCTCTGGGTTATGGGCCCAGTGCAAAAGCCGCTAAGTGAATAACTTCCTTCAATAACCGAGCCATACTTTTCTGCTACTTCTTGGTAAATCTAGTGAAACCATATAGTTATTCCGGTTTGAAATTGAGACTACTAAATCACACAAAGGTAAAATGTCCGCCGAGGTAAATCAACAGAAGACACTGCAGTCTCTCTCTAGAATCAAACTAGGAATATCACACACGTCCTTGTTGTTTCACAACATTTGGTCAACTCCCGCCAAAGTTGTTTATCCCGACTGTTTTAATACTGTGTCTAAATGACGTCACAAGTCTGTCGAGACAGTAGACATCTAGAAGCTATTTTTCTCTCTCCGTTTCTGACTGGATGTAAACAACTGGCTAGCGTCCCGCTTTCATCTGGGGACTTGTCCCGGTACTTCATAAAGTCTTGCCGGCCTGTGATCTAGAGAATTCTTTTCCCCACAACAAAAGTTCTTGCCAACTTCCATCGGGACAGTCTGTCTCCAACTTCAAAGGATGACGCCCGCCTGTAGACGGATGGCGCGACAGTCCTTCTTCGATCGACGACACATCAAAGAATGACGGCTGCTTGTAGACGCATGCCGCGACAGTCTTTCACCGATCGACATCTCCAAGAATTTATGCGACAGTTATGAACAAGAAGGGGAGAGTTATGCTGCTGAATGTGGATATATTAGAGTTGAGAAAGATGAGATCATGGAAAGGTGAAATCAAAAACAAAGAAGTCCTAAGTAAAATATATTTGAAAAAGAAAATTATCACCTAAAGAAGATGTTTTTCAAAATTGTTCTTAGCTTTCTTGTCAAGCCAGTTGAAATGGGTATCAGGAAATTGAAGTGTAAGCTAATAATATTTTAAGACCCAGTCTCTCGCTGTCCGTTGCTTTACCTACATTGCAGTTGCACTACGTTCTCGGACAAGGGTGTTAGAATAGAAGGTCCCGTATACACGTTTCTTGATGGCAAGAAACCGTATAGAATAGGCCCTAAACTAAACTAACTGACCAAACTAATTAAACTAACCAAACGAACCAAAACAATAAAAAAAAAAAGAAAGAAGAAAAACAAAATTTTAACCAGCCAACGAGCTAACCTATGTTCTAATTAACTAGCTAGCTAACTGTCAACCACGCACAATTGTAATCATGTTGTTTATTATTATTACTAAATGCCCCAGTAAAATAATAATGATCTTGTTTTTATACAACAATGAAGCCAGTGTGTACTTTAGTGTTGTGTTTAGATAGACACAACAAATTAATGTTAAATAAAGCAATGTAAAGACTAAAAATTTACTGTCATGGTGTGAGTTAGGTTGCATACATTAATGTACCGGGGCGGCGTCCTGGTGCGCCCTTGCACGAATACACCACTGACTAGAACCATACAAATCGAGCCTACGTGTGCAGAATTCAGATTATACACTGCGTATTTTGTTGTGAATGGAGGAGAGGACAATTTTTGCTTAAGCGCTATATTAAGGTAATTCTGATATACGGAAGCGAATCACAGACAATTGGCAGACAAGTGAGGAATGATATGGAAACTGAGGATATGTGGTGTTTTAGAACAAAGCTAAGAACACAGTATACGGATAGACAGAGCAATGAAGACATCTTAAAAGAAGTTAACTCCTAAAGAGAAATGGCTGCTTTCATCAGAAGAAAACAGTCCATATTTTTTGTGCATGTTAGGAGAAGATGAGAGCTGGAATATGTCGCCACAATAGGAAAGCTGGAACGGAGGAGAGGCAGGGGAGATCAAAATAGAAGATGCTGGACAGTTTGAAATCATGGCATGGAGCAATATCAGTGTCAGAAATGATTGGTAGCATAAGAGACAGGAGGCCGTGGATCGCGTGGACTATAAGATGATCCAGTTGGAGCATCCATTCCTGATTAATTGTAATACTTTTATTTTCAGGTGTCAGCAACTGTGAAATTTTCACTGAAGACAACATCTGGAACTATTCTCTGCTTTACGGTTCCTGTAAAGATAACTGCGTGAGAACTAGTGAATATGTATACCGAGGCAGTCGCAGTGGAGACAGAATAAAGAGTTTGAATAGAGTAACACCGGAATGGACAACTTTGTAGTTGTTCGTGAAGCTTGTTTATTTGTGAGCAATTGAAACACAATACGACATTTAAAGCTGATAATGTAATCTTTTTAATGTAGACTTCTCTCAGTTTTATTCCCAGCAGCCTTTCTCGTCTTTTCACAACAAAGCATGTTCTTTGCACAACTTGGCTTTCATCACAGCAGGTTGAACAGACTCTGAATTATCTGACAGTTTCTCATCCTTGTGTATTTTCAAGTCTATGGTGTTTTAAAGTCATGTGTCTGTCATAGTACTGGTCGATTTCTTCTGTTTCTTCTTCCACTATAAATCACTTCTTCCATGACAGTTCCTCCAAAACCAATGTGTCGATTGATGTGGCATTAGTACGTCTATTTCCGAAACACAACACTATTTATGAGCCGGTTTTCTTTATGCTCGTAACTTGTAGAATTTGCGTTTTTTATTTGTTTGGCCCACTGTATTGTAAGAATGTTTCTAAAAAAAAAAAAAAACTAAAGTTCAAACACCTGGGCATTTCTCTTTCTTGAGTTAGCACAGTATCACAAATCCCGACACACCGAGTCGAGGGGTTAGTGTAGCACAGTGTCACAAATCCCGACACACCGAGTCGAAGGGTTCGAAATCAACCGCGTGCGATTTGGAAGCGATAACTTTGCTTTCCATTGATTCCGAGGGTATGAAGCGTCGGTCATTCAGAAAGCAATGTCAAACCATTGAACGTAAAATTACCTAGTAACTCATAACCAGCCAGTAAATGGCTGAATGCAACCTCCGGTAAAGGACATGCAACTAATTTGTGAAATCATTTGTGAAATCTACATTAATATGGTATCGCTTCTGTTCTAAGATACTAAAAAAAGTAATAACGATATTACTTTACTTGTTTAGCAACGCAGAGGCTTACTTGATGGAAGTGTAACATGTTCACCTTTTCGACCCCTAATAACGCATCATGTGTGATTGACAATATTTGAAGTGTGCCATGCGTGATTGTACTTAGTATGTTTAGTCAGATCATACTAAAGAATTCTGGCAACCTTTCACACATTGTCTGTAAGTATAGAGTCAATGTGAAAGTGTAGGGTGTATTTGTATTGGCTATGCAGTGTTTGAAAATATTGGCGGTCCAAGATTTATATTCACCCTCTGTATAGTTCATGCAACGTAATAGGTAAATACAAAACTTGGACCGGCAATATTTTAAAACACTGCACAGTCATTAAAAATACACCTGTAATAGACTTGTGATTTTGTTGTTATAAATATTTTATTGTTATCAAAAGAGCAACTGCTGTCTCTTTGTCTTGTCTTGTCTTTTGACAGTCGAACCAGTAGAAGTGATGCGTTCCTTGTGCTTATTCAAACATTACCGTGAGGCGTTATGGGGAGCTGCAGTTTATATTCCTTGTTATCAGTCCGTCTAGTAGCCCATTTGTCTCCTTAGTAGCAATGTATAATCTACTGCCAGTCTACTAGGTCAGTCGCAAATGCAGGAGAACTCAACAGAAGGACCTCCATCTCACCCGACGAGCCAATGCCCAACTGCCTAAGACCTCGAGGAATTTGCACCACATGGAGATGGCAGCTAGCCGACCTGACAATACAGGCTTGCAGCTCCTGACACCGTGACGTTCCTGGCACCTGTACTGTTTCCTTCTGAGACCAACCACAGAAGTTTCTCGGTTCCTATAAACAAACTAAAGTCTTATCCTAGGGAGTTAAATCGCATGCTGATCGAGGGTGCTGTGAATCGCATATCTAGTCTAGATTAAATAAACAAAGTTACTTGCATATCCTTTCAACAGTCAACCCCGAATGTTTATGATTTCGTGGCAAGTTTACTTTCAGTAGTGTGCCATTGCTTTCTGAACGACTGACACTCGTACCATTTATTGAAAACCAACGCAAGGTGGTTTGCTGCCAAATCGCCCACAGTTGTGTTTGGAACTCGGCGTGCGGGATTACAAATTAAACTCCTTCGTCAGAGAGTCTTCTTAGATAAGGGAGACAAAATACAATCTCGTGAACAGAATGGCGGAGTTCGACATGGAGCCCACAGCCTCTAGAGCACAAGGAAATAAGGTACACCTGGCAATTCAGTCACACGAAGATGACGTGAGCCGTTAATAAATGGGTACAAAAGTGACTTGAAGCGTTAATAACTTGACACAGAGGTGACTTGAAGCGTTAATAACTTGACACAGGTGACTTGAAACGTTAATAATTTGACACAAAAGTGGCTTAAAAAGTTAACACTTCTACAAAGCATAGCAAACCAATATTGGATTTTATGACGGATGTACATATAAGTATGATCTAGGATGCGTTCTTTCAGCGGTTATATCAGAGTACGTTTAGTGATCTATATACGAGCGTCGTTTGATGAGAGAAAGAGATTTTATAAGAAGCATTTATAGAAACCAAACGACCGAAATGACCAAGTAACAATCCTCAGACTCTACACACGACTGAAATGAACAAATAGCAATCCTCAGACTCTACAAACCACATAAATGAACAAGTAACACTCTTCAGACTCTACAAACGATCGAAATAAACAAGTATTAACCTTCATACTCTACGCAGGAGATAACAGAATGAAATACTACGTGTTCAATAAATTAAAGATAAGCGATATCGATGAATGTAATTGTGGAATTAGTAAAATGACATCTAAACATTTGCTGCAAGAGTGTCCAACATACGCAGAACAGAAAAAGGAAAAAAAAAATATTTTGACCTACAACCACTCCATTTGAGGACAAACTATGGAAATGTCAAAACTCTTTAAATATAATTCAGGTTTACGACTCGAGGTGTACGACGACGGTGACGAAGAAGAAATGTCATCCTCCGAGTAGAATAACCTCCATACTGCTATAATAGTCTGAAATCCACCGACAGGACGCTTCAGATCATCAGAAAAGGACTCCCCCCCCTCCCTTCTCGTCGAATGTTTCAGCCCTTGTATTCCACTAGACACATCACTCTACCGGTTGTCACAGTTTGGCTACGGTGGTTGACTTTTGAAGATAATTATCTATCTTCATGTCGTGGGATGTCCTCCACTGTGCGGTGTCCACTGTGTCATTGGGGTGTACACTGTGTCGTGGAGTGTCCATTGTACCGTGGTGTGTCACCCACTCTGCAGTATCCACGGCTGGGGTGTAATGGTCCTACTTGACAGCATGGCTAGTTGAGCGGGTACGAGTTAGCAAAGGTCGTTTTCTGTGGGCTGTGAGAACCTGACTACTCTGCAGTCTCAGTTGCTTAAAATAGAATGCGGCACTGGAAATCTGACTGTTTGCATCTACCTCTACGGTGAATAATCTGACTGCATACCCGTCTTGTTTCAGAATGGAGACCTGGTCGCAGTGTTTTTCCACCTTGAAAACGTGCTGCTAGATTATTCTCGTTTTGGTCACCGTTCACTGACGAGCCGACGACAGGTGCGCCTAAATGGATATTCTGAGACCGTGGTTACGTCATGGCCTTTCAGGTTTACTGCCAACTCTGCCTCTTTCGTGCTATGGAGGATGTTTGACAAGTTGCAATGGTAGTTGACAGTACCTTCTGGTCTCTGCCCGGCTGATGAAGTACATCAGCTCTCACAACTTCAGTTTTCTTGCTCATCTGTAGTCTCGATGCATCTACAATTACCGGAATATGAGTGAGCACTTTCTTGTTGCACCATGGGAATCGGTTTTGCTGGAGGGCCAACTTACTAGCGCATAATACAAGTTCTATTGTCTACTTCTCTCGACAGTAAGCTTCTGCATAGTCAGAATTTTCTCATTTAACCAAATTGACAGCTGACAGTAGGACATCACAAAGCAATCTAACAGCGGAACTTAGTCGCCAGAGTGGCAGAAACGATGTGTTGCTCCCGGTCAGGGACCTTTATATAAAGACCTGAAAGTAGCAAAGAGAAAGATACATTAACAGAATGTTAATACTAGTAAACAAAAAGTATAGACTCCAGTATTACACACGTCAACTTGTTACTTGAACTTCAAACTCATATTTACTGCTCATACGAACCTATCAAAAACGGTTTGAAAGTATCACATCTGGCTACACAAGAAGTGTTTTGCATATCCTTTTACAGGACATCGCTGTCAACATCAGCGACTTTCAGCTGATTGGTTTATTTGCAAGATTACGCTCAGTAGTTTGGCATTGCTTTTTGAGCGACAGGATCCATACTCTCATAAGTCACTGGTGCGACTCGAATCGCTTCCAATTCTCGTGCGCTCACTTCAACCACGAAAGTATTCGGGGTTACGGAGAAAGCTGCTAACACCTCGGCCAAGGAGACTGCATCTGGCTACACAGTGATATGAATATCTAGTGACAAGAAACATAATCCTGTATGTAACATATTTTCATTGTTAGTAGTATTGCTTCCCTTGATGAAGTCAGCCGCGGTTCCAACATCACGGCAATTTATCACGGTCCCGATTATGCTCCGTTCCTGTGCCAGTGAATATCACTCGAAATACTTCTCATTGCCCTATGTGAAAAGTGGAATAGACAGGAGTCTCGACAAGCCAACGGTCCGCACTTGTACACTGTGCATAATGCCGCCGTGAGAAAGCCAACACAAAAGTTCCTCCACGGATAATACAGTTCATCGTTGATGGAAGCAGCAGTCACTAGTAAACCAGCAGCATCACATTACATTACTGACCATTACTGCATTAAAAGTCGGCAGGATCGGCTTCATTGCCCCGGGATGTATCCCATATGATTCGGCAGGGCGGCTGGGAAGCATGGCTGAAAGCATGGCACCAATACAACGTCATCTTCCAGTTCATCTATTGATATTGCTCTCACACATACAACATAATCTGCCAGTCCATCTCTTGATATTGCTCTCACACATACAACATAATCTGCCAGTCCATCTCTTGATATTGCTCTCACACATACAACGTCACCTTCAAGCCAATCTCTTGATATTACACCCACACATACAAGGTCACATTCCAGCCAATCTCTTGATATTACACCCACACATATAAAGTCAGCTTCAAACCCATCTATTGATATTTCTCCCACACACACAACATCATATTCCAGCCCATCTCTTGGTATTGCTTCCACACAAACAACGTCACCCCCCAGTCCATCTCTAGACATTGCTTCCATACATACAACGTCATCTTCCAGTCCATTTCTGGATATTGCTCCCACACAAACAACGTCATCTTCCAGTCCATCTCTTGATATTGCTCCCACACAAACAACGTCATCTTCCAGTCCATCTCTGGATATTGCTCCCACACAAACAACGTCATCTTCCAGTCCATCTCTTGATATTGCTCCCACACAAACAACGTCATCTTCCAGTCCATCTCTGGATATTGCTCCCATAAAAACAACGTCATCTTCCAGTCCATCTCTTGATATTGCTCCCACACAAACAACGTCATCTTCCAGTCCATCTCTTGACATTGCTTCCATAGATACAACGTCATCTTCCAGTCCATCTCTTGATATTGCTTCCATACATACAACGTCATCTTCCAGTCCATCTCTTGATATTGCTTCCATACATACAACGTCATCTTCCAGTCCATCTCTTGATATTGCTTCCATACATACAACGTCATCTTCCAGTCCATCTCTTGATATTGCTTCCATACATACAACGTCATCTTCCAGTCCATCTCTTGACATTGCTTCCATAGATACAACGTCATCTTCCAGTCCATCTCTTGATATTGCTCCCACACAAACAACGTCATCTTCCAGTCCATCTCTTGATATTGCTCCCACACAAACAACGTCATCTTCCAGTCCATCTCTTGATATTGCTCCCACACAAACAACGTCATCTTCCAGTCCATCTCTTGATATTGCTCCCACACAAACAACGTCATCTTCCAGTCCATCTCTTGATATTGCTTCCATACATACAACGTCATCTTCCAGTTCATCTCTTGATATTGCTTCCATACATACAGCATCATCTGTCCGGAGTGCAATGAAGATAACCCAGCTGATAACTGATAACTGATAACTAATACAACGTCATTTGTCAGTCCATCTTTTGATATTTCCCCCACACATACACCGTCATTTTCTAGTCCATCTGTTGATATTGCTTCCACAAATACAAAGTTATCCCACAATCCATCTTTTGATGTTGCTTCCATACATACAACGCCATCTTCCAGTCCATCTTTTGATATTGCTCTCACACATTCAACGCCATCTTAATACCCATCTCGTGATATTTCTCCCACAGATACAACGTCACCTTCCACATACCCTCCACCTCATATCCAGAACATCTTTCCACACGTGTCCGGGCCCCATTCTGTCAACACAGTAAGAATATTACAGAGTCAGTTTTCTATGAGACAAGATCTGCTGTATCCCGGCAGCCATGAGTACCAAAAATTGTACAGGGAAGTAAAGACCACCGACGTGACACTGACCACACACCCACTGAATGCTGATCAGTCTATACAACTGTGGGGCTAGCACTATATACGGACAGATGTGTAAGCCACAACCGTTGAGATGGTCATTCATCATGTGCCATGCCGATAAGCGTGGGCGTTCATGTTTCACCATCGCCCGCGAACAGTGTTCTTGTCTCCACCATACCCCATGGCAATCCAGGTAATCCAGGCATTGACGTCCCTGTCTTCCCCTTGATCTCTTCTCCTCAATCTTGCCAGTTGTCACCAAGTTCTTCTATTTGTTTCTTCTCATAACGTGGCCAAAAGTTATGACTGTCTACTTCTGATTTCTCTAATCAGTTTACGGGTTTCATTTATTTCTTGTAGGAATTGGTCAATGGTTTTTCTGACTGTCCGGGAGTCTCCGTGGAGAAGTAGTCAAGCCGTTTGCCTCGCGCTCGGAAGGTTGTGGGTTCGATTCCGAACTACGTCTTTCGGTTCACGAGTGAATTTTTCTCGGAGACTCCTGGGGGTCGTCGCTGGAGCTACGGAGTTCGTACTTTGTGCGATGCTTTCGGCAGGCCGCCCTGCGGAAAGAGACTGAGCCATATGGAATAAAACCCGGGGCAATGAAGTCGATCCCCTCGACATTTAAGACTCTTTTAAAAGACTTTTTTTCTGACTGTCTATGGTATTTGGGTACCGTTTCGAAGTCTCATCACTGGCTTCATTCTGGTGGGTGTAAGCGTTTTACACAGTTTACAATGACCTGAACATTTATGCCTCGGACTTAACAGTTACAACTCAACTTTGTCTTTCAGAGGATTAACTAACCAACTAACTTGCCAACCAGCTAGCCAGCTAGTCAACCAGCCTGCCTGCCTGCCTGCCTGCCTGCCTGCCAACCAACCAACCAACCAACCAACCAACCAACCAACCAACCGACCAACCAACCAACAAACCAACCAACAAACCAACCAACCAATCATTCAATTAACCATCCATCCAACCAGCCAACGAACCAACCAACTAACAACCAAACCAACCTTGGAACCAACAATCCGATAAACCAGTGGCTCTCAACCGATGGGGAATTCCCGGGGGAGGGGGGAATTTTAGGGTTTCGGGGGGAGGGGGGGAATTAAGATTATTTCAAGATCGCTTTAATACAAGAACCGATTACTTGATATTGTTTTTCCCTTCATACTTTACGGTTCTGTACGTCTCACCCTTCTAAAATTCATTTTATAAAGTAAGTAGACCCACAATCACGTTTTATGTGGACGGCCAGACTTGTTTTAGTATGTGCTATTAAATTTAGCTTCCATTATTACGTATACTGTGTAAAAAAAAAGGGGGGGGGGGGATTTTAGGTAGGAAATACGAAAGGGGGGAATGACTTTCCGAAAACATGGTGAAGGGGGGCACGGGCCAAAAAAGGTTGAGAACCACTGCGATAATACAACTAACGAACGAACGAACCAACCAACCAACCAACGAACCAATCAGCCAACCAACCAACAAACGAACGAACCAACCGACCGACCAACGAACGAACGAACGAACGAACCAACCAACCAATCAACCAACGAACGAACCAACCAACCAACGAACCAACCAACCAACCAAACAACAAACCAACCAACCAATAAACTAACCAATAATCTAGTTTTTTCTTCTTTGTGTTTACTTCCTAAAAGTAAGATACACCATATTCAGCAGCAGCGTTCTGGTTTATAATAAGGCGATGTAATGCTGTCATTTGAGGAGCGGCTGGCCAAGTAGAACGCCAGATTCTCCTTCGGGAGACCCGGGTTCGAATCCTCGGTTGTGGCATTTTTTTCTGTCGGGGGCAAAACGAAAATCGTAACCTGCACAGTTCGCGGCGACTGCACTAGCCAGGAGGCCTTAATTCCTTAGGCTCAAAGACCCCTCTGCCATACTCCGCAAGGTACTATATTGGCAGTAAATGACAGTTTTTAATGCTGTCATTCAATTAACATAATTTGTTCAGCCTTTTCGCTCCGATTCGATTCGCTGAATTGATATCCACATTTTAGTAATCACGTTTACAAATATCTGTACTTCTCACTCCATTTATGGATTTATGATTCTTGTTTCTGCAATCCATAAGGAGCATCATGAACATACCATGGAAAATTAACACACGGGATATTTATTGGCACTTACAGGGGTAAAGATGGAGATACGGATAAGAGGACACAATAGACAGTATATAAATTGAAAGTTATACGCTTACGTGGATTGAAACCTGCCGCTAATACTTCGGCATTTATGATCTTATCTTGCCACTTAATACCATATATTCTTCGCTAACACCACATATGAAAGATGTTTAAACATTTCTCTTCGTGTGAGTAAGTTGACCAGGCTTCACTGCCATAAAGCAGAGTACTAAAACACAGGCTTGATAGACCAGGACTTTTGTTGCGGCAATAAACTTTCTGTTCTCCCAGATTATCATTTTGTTAACCTGTTCATTGTTGTTGCTACCTTTCAAATCATGATATGATTTCCTGATCTAGCGATAGTTTATTGTTGACCTCTGATACTGGATTTGTGAAATGGACAATTATCTACAGCTCTGCGTTGTCAGTTAGGATTGATGGCGTCAACTCATTTGTAACTTGTGTCATAATTTGTATCTTCTTTTTGCTAATTGTTAAATCACATTCATAACAATTCTTTCTCAGAGTGGGTCGTAATTGCAGCATCATCTGCAAAAAGCAACTCTCTGATCAGTACCCTGCTATTTCTCTGTCTTAAATCTTTGAGCATTGTAGAGACCGCTATCTCAGCATGAGTGAACGTATATATCACCATCCTTATCTCGAAAGGCATATTTCAATAGAAGTGTCATTCCAAAGAGGGTGGAGGTAAGTACATAACTTGCTTAACTCCAATCTTGATTTTAAACTCTTTAGAAGTTGCACCATCTAACTTGATTATGTCCTTAAGCCTGTATAGGACGATTCCACGATGGACAAAAAAGTTAGCGGACAGTAGTTTTTTTTGACACTCGAACAAACCCTCACGACTGACTTTTCGAGATCGATGAAAACTATAATCAGTAGATAATTCTGTTCACGACATTTCTCTTGAAGCTGTCGCAATGAGAATATCATATCAACGATATACTGGTTCCGTCGAAATCCACACTGTTGTTTAGGGTAGACTTTATCTCCTATGACGTGAGGTCTGCACAGAACAATTCTGGCAAATATTTTCTCAACGAAACATAAAGTCGCTTAAAAGTCGATGGGAGTCTCTGTGGCGAAGTGGTCAAGCCGTTTAACTCGGGCTCCGAAGGTTGTGGGCTCGATTCCGGTCCGCGTCCTTCGGTTCACGAATTAAATTTTTCGGAGACTCCCGTGGGTCGTCGCTAGAGCTACGGAGTTCGTGCTTTGTGCGACGCTTTCCGCGCTGCGGAAAGAGACCGAGCCATATCAACGAAATATCTCAACGAAACATAGAAATCAGACACCCTTATGGTTGTTACTTTCAGTTCGATCCTTTTTGTACTTGTACAGTGTTACGTAGCCTGAATCTGTGAAATTGTGTAGGCCTTGTCCTTCTCGCCAGCATAGATCTATTAGCTAGTGCAGTGGTTCTCAACCTTTTTTTGCCCGTGCCCCCCTTCACCATATTTTCAGAACGTCATTCCCCCCTTTCATATTTCCTACCTAAAAATCCCCCAACCCTTACACAGTATACGTAAAAATGGAAGGTAAATGTAATAGCATATACTAAAACAAGTCTAGACATCCACATAAAACGTGATTTGTGGGTCTACTTACTTTATAAAATGAGTTTTAGAAGGATGAGACGTACATAACTGTAAAGTATGAGGGAAAAACTATATTAAGTAATCGGTTCTTGTATTAACGCGATCTTGAAATGGTCTTCATTCCCCCCCCCCCCCCCTTGGAAACCCTAAAATTCCCGCAGACCTTCTTTTATCCCTTCATACACATCTCCGTTGTTTCCCTTGCCACTTGCATTTTGAATTAACTCGGATAACTTGATCCAATAGTCGTATATACACTGCTAGCTGCCTTTTGCACATCCTTGCTTGTTTCAGCTCACTGAGTGTGTTTACGTTGTGCTTTCTTTGCTTCTTAAGAGAGATATCTTCTTTTTATCAATCAAGGGCTGCAGTGTCTGATATTTTGCCACAAACCGGCCCTTGCCATAAATCCATTCCGCTGCGTTATAAAACGTTTCCTTACTTATAACCCACTTTCCACTTGCTGCGCAATTTTCTGAAGAATCAATTATAGCTTCTTCACGTTGCTGTTGGAAGTCAAAACATTGAACACGATCTTTAGTATTGATAATAGTAATCCTGATGATTGATTTATGATTATGCTGTGTAGATTAATTTTGATCTCAATCTAACCCTTGCAACAACCAAAGATTGATCGGTATTACAATCAACAGTCGTAACTTCGAGTTAATGATTTTGATTCACATGTTTCTCTGTGTGATGATGATATCCAGCTGGTACCAATGGCTGAATAGTTGTGTCTCCATGTGGCCGTATGCCGCTCTTTGTTAAAAAAAGAAAAGAAACGAGTTTGTGAAACAGTGGTCGTTTAGGGTGCAATGCTCCAGTAGCATTTGTTCATTTTTTATTCATGCGACCGATATAGTAATTTCCAAGACACACTGACCATGAACTCGAGTCCTCCCTCACACAAACATAAAAATCATCGATCTGTAGTCAGATTTTGGTACTGCCTTGATAACAGAGTCTAACTCCTCATAGATTGAATCCTTTACATCGTCAGTGGAAGTGAGTGTCGGTTCATGTGCAGTAAAAAAGGCGGCAAAACCAGAAGAGTTTGTCTTTCAATACCTCCAGCTGGATTTTCAATCATCCCATTAGTGAATTTTTCACTGCAAAGCTCATTCTATGTTCTCACTTTTCTTCCTGTCTGCTACCCTCCAAAAAATAGCGTAATTGTTTCCCCGAGTGACCCGTCCTCAGTTAGACGAGTCTCCTGTAGGCCAGCAATATCAATATTAAGATGGTGAGCTCGGCATCAATCACAGCCGTTTTTCTCATATCGTCAATATTCGTCAGATCAGTGGAAAGTCCTGAACACATGGTTCTTATGTACAAGGTTGCAAGCCGTAGCTTGAGATTTCTATTCTTTGTATAGTGCCTGGTACATGGGTTTCACAACCAATGATTCGTATTTTGTCGCAACAACAACCATTGAAGCAGGCATGCTGAGGCAGTTCAGCACCCATTTGGCTGGGGGGGGGGGGGGGGGGCGGGGGGCGCCTCAGCTTGAAGTAGCTGATCAGTGGCACCTGTAGGTGTCTCCCACTCTGAGAGGCAACCCGTGGCACCCCTGTCTACTCCAATTGACAAGAGCTTATAACCCGTAATTGCTGCCTCTCGCTTCGATTCTGAGACCAGTTAAGACCAGGGACCTATAAACCTCTCTATAGCACAAAGCCTGGGCTGAATTGTAGAGATCATGTGTTACCCATGCAGCATGATCCCTCTCTCGGCCTGCCTAGTGTACTCCAGAGGAAAGGTAACACCAAAACATCCGGAACAAGACAAGCTGCAGAAGCTGACGGATCGGCAAAGCAATGCTCTAATTGTTCGACTGACTGACGTTCCATCCGTGTTTGTGTGCATGTGTGGGATGTATGTGATAAATGTGTGTGTATGTATGTGTTCATACACGTGTAAATTTATATTTCAACTGTCTCAATGTATGCCATAGATTATAAAAGTTGTGCTCTGATAGAAAAATATGCGTAGGCTGGCACGATTGTTTGGTCATGTGATGATAAGGACAAATACATTTTGAACGTTAGTTGCTATTGGCAAAAAAGATGAGAATAGAACAAGAGTAAGACAAAGAAACACACATTTAAAGTCAAGTGGCACCACCACAGCACAAACAGCTGGCAAATATAACGGGAAAAAGACAAAAGGAAGACAAAGAGACACACCTGTAGAGTCACGAGTCACGTGGCATCACCGAACAACAACACAGACAGCTGGCACACACGAAGGGAAAAAGAAAAAAGGAAGACAAAGAGACACACATGTAGAGCCACGTGGCATCACCGAACAACAACACACACAGTTGGGAAACTTGAAAGGAAAAAGACAAAACGCAGACAATGAGATACACATGTAGAGCCACATGGCATCACTGATCAACAACACAGACAGCTGGCAAACATGAAGGAACAAAGACAAAAAGGAAGACAAAGAGACACACATGTAGAGCCAGGAAGACAAAGAGACACACATGTAGAGCCACGTGGCATCACCGAACCAAAACACAGACAGCTGGCAAACACGAAGGGAAAAATACAAAAGGAAGACAAAGGGACACACATGTGGAGCCACGTGGCATCACCGAACAACAACACCGACAACAGTCAAACATGAAGGGAAAAAGACAAAAGGAAGACAAAGAGACACACACGTAGAGCCCGGAAGACAAAAAGACACACATATAGAGCCACGTGGCATCACCGAACAACAAGACAGACAGCTGGCAAACATGAAGAGAAAAAGACAAAAGGAAGACAAAGAGACACACACACGCTGATCACCAGGACATATCATGATGACACTGTTGTTACTGAGGTTTAGTATACAGAGTTTGGGCTTGTCGCATCTCTGCCAGATCTCAAACTATCCCATTTCTGAACAAAAAGTCCAGAAGCAGTAATTTGCTGTATCTATGCCAAGTGCTATGCCCATCTCATTTTGACGACATGAATGCACAGAAGGGTGTATTTTTAATGACTGCCGTGTTGATCTATTATGTTGCGAGAACTTTACAAAGGGTGAATACAAAACTTGGACCGGCAATATTTTCAAACACTACAAAGTTATTATAAATTGACCCTACAGGTGGCAGGTCTGATCCTTACTTAGTAGGCGACGAGTTCAGGCGTCGAACCCTCGTCCGAATGTGCTCATGACATTATCAACGCAGTTCCATAACAACTTCGCTAACGTGACCGCTTTTAGCTACCCACTTGTTAATGCATATGTTATAGTTTAGAGTGGTATGTGCTCAATAATAACGGGGTTTGACATGAGAACGGCACAAACATTATACCCACCACACCCTGGGTAATTAGACTGACTTCGGTGTTGACAATATCTAACTCTCTAGCTGTCACATTGTTACACTTTCTAACTGTCACATTGGATATTAGTAACTAATGTTTCTGCATAGAGTTGCAACAATTATACACCAGGTTGTTTTGTCACAGTATATATTAATCTGTCCCAGACATGCGTTATCTGGATGGGACCAAAGGTCATTGAGCTTACATTACGTAAATAACAGTTTATTGGAGTGTACATCCATCCATCCCTTCATCCACACGTTAGTCTTTTTGCCCATCCATCCATCCATCCATCCATCCATCCATCCATCCATCCAGCTCCATCCATCCATGTATCTACGTACGTACGTTCGGACGGACGGACGGATCGATGGATGAATTGATGTATGGATGTATGGATTGATGCATGGATGAATGCATTATGCGTGCATGCTTGTATATATTTCACATTTCAACGGTAGTTGCCTTGTCATTAACTTACTTATATAATATCAATATCAGGATATTACCTATAAGTTTGTCTATGAACCAAACAGCAAAACTGCTGCTTAAACAAAGCTTGCACTATTTTCGAGTACATAAGTGTACATGTAAGAACTTTAATCACAAACAATTATCGTCCTTCCTACAATGACTCAATTACCGATTAAATTAAATAGGTCTAGATACGAGGACATGTTTACTCATTCTGTATCCACACATTTCGGATGTGAAAAACTATAACAAACAATGGTCTATTTCTCAAATTGTGATGTCAAAAATAATTTCCAGGTTATCTCTATACGGTAAGTCATTGTTTCAATGTAATTTAGTAATTTTCGACCAAACTAAAGGTGGTGAGCATTTCTTGCTCGAGTGAAATGTTCTGCTGTGTTGTCTTCCTCTATTCTAGATTTCTGCGGATTACCTCCAGCCTGTTTGATTCCAAAGGGTAAATGTCCCAGAAGGGGAGACTCAGAGGTCTCTTAGTTCTCTCACGGCATACGACTGGACATTTGTATCCCGGCATTAGATTGAACATTTGTATCCACTCCAATGCTTTATGATGCCACGTTGTCACTGAGTCACTTGGAGAGGGAGAGCGGATACCTACGCTTCTCAGTTCAGGTCGAAAGAACAAGAATCAATGTGCACACGTGAAGAACTTATGAAGGTTATAACATCGCAGTGAGCAGATAATAACGCAGTTGCTGTGGAAAAATAATTAGAGGGACAAATCCTACCTCCTGGTAGATTGAGTCTGCTACTTTGGATGGAGTCTGTCTACAGGCGGAAAGCTTGACACACGTGTTTGCCACCACCTGACACATTGACAAGTGAATTTAAGGAGTGACGCACCTTATCGAAAGTGGAGCGAAGAAAACGCAGCAGAAGAAGAAGAAGAAGAGGAAGAAGAAGAAGAAGAAGAAGAAGAAGAAGAAGAAGAAGAAGAAGAAGAAGAAGAAGAAGAGGGACGGACAGACAGACAGGTAGGTAGATAGACCACCCGACAGACAGACAGAAATACAGACAAACTGACAGATGACAGACAAACAGACAGACACACTGACTGAAAGACAGACATACAGGGAGGTAGTTAAGCAGGCAACCAGACAGACAGACTGACAGATGGACGGACGAATGAATGCGTGGATGGAAGGATGGATGGATTAATGCATGGATGGATGTATACTTCCATAAACAGTTATGTACCTACTTTAAGCGTAAGGCCATGTGGTTCCATCATGATAACAAGTATCTGGAGCAGATTAATATGTACTGTGACGATGGTAATCATGTCTGCCCACTGCCTTCTATCTTTTTAATGCAGATCATACATCATACAAATGTTCCTCCTTGGCATTATCTCACTATCCAGCATATTCTCACTTTGTTTTCCCCTGCTTCTTTTCCATTGCAACTTTCTCAAACCCATGACATACACCCCCTTGCCGCTTCTCACAACATACCCAAAGAATGTGGACTAGCATCTTGCCATGCGAGTAACCAGTTTTCTTTGTGAGTTAACTTCTTTCAAGATATCTTCATTACTCTTTATATTCGTCCACGGGTATCTAATAATGTTTATATAACACAACATCTCGACATTCTCCACACTTTTCCTCACCCCTCTGCTAAATGTCCATGACTAGCATCCATACACTATGAGCGGCTCGCTATAGCTCTAAAGAACTCTTATTATCTAAACGGACAGAGACACACAGCCCAGAACGTTATTCATCGATGTTTGGCTTATGAAGGAAGATAAATCAATAGTTAGACTGTGAGAGAGTTATCGCATTGATTCAATGCAAAAGCTATACACCCAAATAATTTACACTGTTAAACGGACGACAACTGAGGGTTTTACAGTAATGATGTATTATATAAGCCCAAATTTGTCCATTTGTAGTTACTCAATCACAGAAGTTCTAGCACGTATGTTCGCATGTGGTCAGACATAATAGGCTGTTGCATTATAATAACTAGCAATGTAAAACAAGTCTGGTGAACTTAAAACAAGTTAACGTTTTCTTCTTCTTCTTCTGCGTTCATCCGGAGTTTTTTTTTCGGACGTGATTGCGTTGTACCTGTTTACAGCAGAGCTGCGTTCTTGCGCCGTTAGGCCGACACATCCGACTTCTGCGGGCATTTGTTGACCGGATTACCCTTCCCGGGAGTTAACATTTTGATCGCGCTAGTGTTTTCTTTATTATAAAATAATTACACATGTGTAAAGTAATCACACATGAAAATATAAATATTGATTTAGGAAATGTAATTAATCTTTAATATAGCTAATCCAGGATGCTGCGGTAACGCAAGGACTAACACGCTTGCTGGCCAGCCAGGAGATCTTGTGTTTCAACCTCGTTTCTACAGGGGGATATGTTAAAGATTGACTTGGGCTGCCAGGTCAGACCGGCCTACAATGGCTACCAGGCAGCACTGAGTACCAGGCCATGTTACGATGAGTAGAGGTGGTCGGTGAGATATGAACCTATGTCGAAGGAAAAACTAACTAAGAAGACATCCAGGCGGTAGATGATGTGAACACACCAGAGTGTGGCAAACAGAGCTCTGGGGAAGAATATCCGCTGGGATAAGTGGACACATCTGGGATGCTGTGTTTGCTGTTGGCTAGAGTACCACACAACAGGGTACCCATTCACACCGGCAATGTACAAGACTGCTCAAGGCTGAAGACGCATGGCCCAGTTAACGAAGGGGAATGAAGAAATTCTGCAAGCAACTAAAATAGAAAGAGAACAACTAAGACTAGAAAGTGAGCTATCCCAAAAACAAGCCAGCAGAAGCAACACAAAGGACCACAGAGAAAACTTCAAGCTTAAACTACGCCAAAGACCAATGAGATACCTCAAGATGAAGCCAACAACCCATTCACAGTGACCAATAAATTCAAACTCAAAACAGTTTTCACCCAGAGATTTGACGCAAGTCTAGTCAGCCTAGAGGAGAAAACCGATAAACCTGTCAAAATGTATAAAAATATGTCCGAATAGGACAAAGAAAAGATATCTGAGACAGTAAATGTTTTGGCTGCAGTGCTCAGGAGTAAGGCACTGAAAACGGACACAAAAGTAACTAGACCAAAGGATGTGTCCTTCTAAGGACTACATCCACTTAAAACATACGAGATAGGAGCCAGCACTGACAAACGGAAAAACAGGAAGAAACGGGTACGAAGGAGAACTCGTCACAGACATAAACTCTGCGAAATACTGAACCACCACAATTATAACCAATGCTACTATCAGGTTGAACGAGGTGGAAAGTTCTGTTTGTTTGTTTTCTACATGTCGGATCGGATTGGCAGACGTTGCTCACAGACATATGTATTAGTTAGTTAGTTAGATAGTTAGTCGACAGATCATCCTCATTGCACATCGAACCATTCAGTCCATAAGTGCTCGGATCCCCTCCTCAGCAAATCCCGCAGCGTGTAGCGGCTAACGACACCAGTTCTGTGTTGGTTTATCAGTCTTCTTTGGCTTCCGGCGTAGTGTTCTTGTTTGGCCACCCCTCTTTTAATTTGCTGTTCTAGCATGGTTGTAGATTCACAGTCATCACTTGGTTCTCGCAAAAGTCTTAATTCTCGTAGAGCATTCAGAATGTCAGCCTGGTCCATGGCGCGTCCGCCCTCCACAGCAGCGTTACCTGCGAGCTTGTCAGCCCGCTCATTCCCTTGTACTCCCGCATGCCCAGGCACGAAGATGAAACTAATCTTTGCCAGCCGAGACCGCTCCAGAGACAGCAACCATTCTCTTCGGATCCCCCCCCCCCCCCTTTCCCCATCTCTATCCTCTTGAGCATGTTCATTGAGTCGCTAAGGAAACATGCCCTAGTGAATGTCTGTGTCTCGAGCCATGTTATTGCTTTACTTACTGCCATGACGTCCATAGTCAGGCTACTTGTGGTCTCAGCAGAAGCACCAGAGTCCTCCTTCACAATTCTCCCTCCGGCCCGAGCCGTAAAGGCCCATGAGCTTCTCACATGTCGGACGATCGAGCCATCTGTGTAAATGACAACATCACCGTCTAGCGAATTCTCGAAAATCAGCGCTTGTACTTCCGCCTCCACAACTGCCGGGTTTTCTTGTCTGCATTTTCTGTCTAGTTGGATGCAAACTGAAAAGGATGTGCAGAAATCTGTTGCCACTTGTACCCACGCCTCGCCAGGTTCTAAGTCCTCAAGTGAACACACCTGTTGAAGAATGTCTTCGGCTTGACCCATCCACGACCGTCCTCTTTTTAACCTGCTGCCCATAACCTTCATAATTTCACTATGCAGTGGATGTTGTGTGTTTGCATTAACTATGAGGTAGAGGCGAGCTCTGCAGACTTGTATTCTGTCTTCAATGGTTGGAAAATCTTGAATACAATCTTAACATCCCATCAGATGTCACAGGACTTAAATAAACCTACACAGATGCCACCGAAGAACTAGAACCAGACATACTAAAAGAAGAAATTATAGAAGCCATCATATTAGCCCCATTGAACAAATCGCATGGACAAGATGAAATACCAAATGAACTACTTAAAGCAGGAAGAGAAGTAGGAACAACATGGCTACATAGACTATTCAACCATGTTTGGGTAGAACAACAGACAGCACGAGACTGGGGAAACGCCATAATTATCCCAATTTGGAAAAACAAAGGCACCAAAAGAGATTGCACACAATACAGAGGCATTTCACTATTGAGTCATACTGTGAAAATATTTTGCGAAATTCTTGAGAAAAAATTATGAACTACTATAGAATCCCAGCTAAGCGAAACACAACTTGGATGTAGGAAAAACAAAGGATGCACAGATGCCATTTTTGCTCTTAGACAACTTATAGAAAAATCAATCGAATTCAATGAAACACTTTACTTAGACTTTGTCGACCAAGAAAAGGCATTTGATAGAGTAGATAGAAACAAGCTGAGGAAAATCCTTAAACAATATGGAGAGAGTACACATCTAACAAACCTATGTAGAAGCTTATATAACAACAGTGAATGCATAGTGAGAGCAACTGGAGGACACTCAGAACCCTTCACCATAAGATCTGGAGTACGACAAGGTTGTGTCCTGTCCCCTCTCTTGTTCATAACATATATAGACAACATATGTAAAGAAACCAGCCAAACAGATACCAGCAAGAACACCGCATAACGAGCACACAGAATAAGAACCATCTGCAAATTAAACCATTAGAGAACTCCTGTTTGCGGACGACCAAGCACTAATAGCAAAATCAGAAGCTGAATTACAAGACCACATGAATAGTCTAAACGAAATGTGTAGGGAACATCACATGAAAATTAGCACAAACAAACAAGAGGTAATGACTATAACTAAAGAAGAAGAAACAACAACAATTCACCTAAACGAACATCCCTTGAAACAAGGAAAGAGGTTCAAGTACTTATCAAGTATAATATCATCAAATGCAAGATCAGAAGACGAGATCGAAAATAGATGCAATAAGGCAAATCAACTCATTGGACAAATGGCACAAATACTAAAGAACAAACATGTATCAATAACTACTAAGAAAGCACTTTACAACACAGTCTTCCTACCAACTCTATGTTACAAATGCCAAACCTGGACAATGACAGAAAAAGAGAAGAGAAAAATCACAACAACAGAAATGAGATTCCTGAAAAAAATACTCAACGTATCAAGAAGAGATAAGATAAGAAATGAAGAAATCAGGACTAAAGTTGGGGTTATCGCAGCAATAGATTTTATTAGAAAGTAGCAAGTCAAATGGTTTGGCCATGCAAGTAGGTTACCAGTCAACAGCATATCACAACAAGCAATGATATACAGACCAGATGGAAACAGAGGAAGAGGCCGACCACGTAAACGTTAGACGGAGGGAATAGCAGAGTCCATGGGAATATCGATACATGAAGACCATAATCGGGCACTCTCGGGATGTTTATACTTCACCTCGACACCGCAAGGTACAAGAGGAACATAAGTTGATGAGATGAGATGAGACGATGTACTTCCAAAAATATGATCGTAGTGAAGTACATTTTATTGCTTTATTTAAAGCTGAAATGGCTTCAAATATTACTCTGCATAAAACTATTTCGTAGTACACAATCTAATGCCATTTTAAGTAAAATGACACTGCATTTTATCAACACTTAGAGAAATTTTGTGGCCACTGACGACAGAGACAAGATGGCGCTTGTTCTAATCACAACAGCGATACTACTTCTGGCCGTCTTCTGGTGGTTTCAACGTAAAGATTCAAACAATTTGCCACCATTCCCAAGGAGGCCTCTGCCCATAGTGGGTAATATACCTCACATGGAGAGCAACCCTCGACCTCAGTTTGAGAAATGGCGCCAACAGTTTGGGGATATCTTTAGGTAAGGCACCTGGTTACAATTTAAAATGTGTCATAACGACACACTTTATTCTTACACTTAATGCTTCTGTTGATGGTGCTGCTACTAGTACCCTTGCCGCTGTCGATACAACAACAACAACAACAACAACAACAACAACAACAACAACAACAACAACAACAACAACAACAACAACAACAACAACAACAACAACAACAACAACAACAACAACAAAAACAACAAAAACAACAACAACGACAACAACAACAACAGCAACAACAACTACGATTACCACCACTACTACCACCACTACCACCACCACCACCACAAGCACCACCACCACCACCAACACCAGCACCACCACCAGCACCAGCACCACCACCACAAGCACCACCACCACAAGCACCACCACCACAAGCACCACCACCACAAGCACCACCACCACCAACACCAGCACCACCACCAGCACCACCAGCACCACCACCACCACCACCAGCACCACCAGCACCACCACAACCACCCCCACCACCACCACCACCACCACCACCACCACAAGCACCACCACCACCACCACCACCACCACAAGCACCACCACCACCACCACAAGCACCACCACCACCAACACCAGCACCACCTCCAGCACCACCAGCACCACCACCACCAGCACCACCACCACCACCACCACCACAACCACCGCCACCACCACCACCACCACAACCACCGCCACCACCACCACCACCACCATCACCACCACCGCCACCACCACCGCGTTCGAAATTTGACTTGACCTGACTTGATTCAAACACAACAATTCCAAATTCGGTCTCGTTCAACCTTCTTCTTCAGCCTTGGTTAGAATTGAGATCCGTGGTTTTTGTGGGTTTAACCCTATTTTTGTCTGTGCGCTCTTTCGAGTAAGTCCTATCTCGGACTGGTTATGTAAGCGTTTGTGTCTGTGACGTCAGCTGGTGAGTTGGTCGGCGAGTTGTCCTTTGTACCCGCCTCCTTTGGTGGTTTATTTGGTTAGTGAAGGCTCCTGAAACACAACTGTGCTGGTTTTTGTATGAAATTCTATGGGTGCCGGTCGTTCATAAAGCAATGGCAAACTACTGAACGTAAATTTGCCGAGGAATCACGAACAGCCAAAAAATGCTGGGATTGACTGCTACGTCCTGTAAAGGACAAGTAACTAACAAAATACGGCAGAAGTCAGCTTCTATAGCTTAGGGGTAGTGAACAAAAATGCCTAGAAAATTACAAACAGCGGAAAGTGTTGAGATTGGATGCGACGTCCTGTTAAGGACATGCAACTAATTTATACGGCAGAAGTCCATTGGTCAGATTTCTGTCCGTTTGTAGAGCACAAGTTTCCCCGGGGCACATTAAAGCTTGAAGCAATCAAGAATCTAATGTACTTTAAGACAAGTCAGATTAGGTACCATCACAAGATGTCATTATTAGCCGGGTCAAGCATATACCTGAACCCACACAACATCATCGCTAAGCTTGACTATCACCCACCTGAACCCACACAACATCATCGCTAAGTTTGACTATCACTCACCTGAATCCACACAGCATCATCGCTAAGCTTGACTATCACCCACCTGAACCCACACAACATCATTGCTAAGCTTGACTATCACCCACCTGAACCCACACAACATCATTGCTAAGCTTGACTATCACCCACCTGAACCCACACAACATCATCGCTAAGCTTGACTATCACCCACCTGAACCCACACAACATCATCGCTAAGCTTGACTATCACCCACCTGAACCCAAACAAGATCATTGCTAAGCTTGACTATCACCCACCTTAATCCACACAACATCAACGCTAAGCTTGACTATCACCCACCTGAACCCACACAACATCATCGCTAAACTTGACTATCACCCACCTGAACCCACACAACATCATCGCTAAGCTTGCTTATCACCTACCTGAACCCACACAACATCATCGCTAAGCTTGCCTATCACTCACCTGAACCCACACAACATCATCGCTAAGCTTGACTATCACCCACCTGAACCCATACAACATCATCGCTAAGCTTGACTATCACCCACCTGAACCCACACAACATCATCGCTAAGCTTGACTATCACCCACCTGAACCCACACAACATCATCGCTAAGCTTGACTATCACCCACCTGGCCCCACACAACATCATTGCTAAGCTTGACTATCACCCACCTGGCCCCACACAGCATCATCGCTAAGCTTGACTATCACCCACCTGGCCCCACACAACATCATCGCTAAGCTTGACTATCACCCACCTGAACCCACACAGCATCATCGCTAAGCTTGACTATCACCCACCTGAACCCACACAACATCATCGCTAAACTTGACTATCACCCACCTGAACCCACACAACATCATCGCTAAGCTTGCCTATCACCTACCTGAACCCACACAACATCATCGCTAAGCTTGCCTATCACTCACCTGAACCCACACAACATCATCGCTAAGCTTGACTATCACCCACCTGAACCCATACAACATCATCGCTAAGCTTGACTATCACCCACCTGAACCCACACAACATCATCGCTAAGCTTGACTATCACCCACCTGGCCCCACACAGCATCATCGCTAAGCTTGACTATCACCCACCTGGCCCCACACAACATCATCGCTAAGCTTGACTATCACCCACCTGAACCCACACAGCATCATCGCTAACCTTGACTATCACCCACCTGAACCCACACAACATCATCGCTAAACTTGACTATCACCCACCTGAACCCATACAACATCATCGCTAAGCTTGACTATCACCCACCTGAACCCACACAACATCATCGCTAAGCTTGACTATCACCCACCTGAACCCACACAACATCATCGCTACGCTTGACTATCACCCACCTGAACCCACACAACATCATTGCTAAGCTTGACTATCACTCACCTGGCCCCACACAACATCATCGCTAAGCTTGACTATCACCCACCTGGCCCCACAGAGTATAATCACTATCCACTGATATTTTCTACCCGACTCACAAGTATTGAATATGGAAATGATTCGCTCTCAGCAATGGTTATAACGTAATAGGTTACAGGTGCTCTGTGGCAAAGGGTTACGAAAGCGATTCGCAATCCGCGTTCAAAACACATGGGCGCGCGATTTGGAAGCAGACCGCCATGCACTGATTTTCGTACAATAGTGTGTGTGTGTGCCGGTTGTTCAGATATATGGCAATCTACGGAACATAAACTTGCCAAGAAATCATAATAGGTTACAGAAATGTCTATTACCAAAGCAATTGATCGAATAACAAACTACAGTACAAACAAACCGGACCTTTATTCTGGGCACATACGCAGTAAGAATATTTCTAGATTACTTTTATAGACCAGTCTCACACGATGAGTGTTGTGTTAAGTATCACAAGAGGAGTTATATGTCCATTATTTCCTGATTTCCTTTGTTATATTGGTGTATCCTCTGTTATATTTGCATGTCTTCTGTTAAATTTTGTAAGGATATACCTTCTATTATATTTTATATTAGTATATCTTCTGTTATATTTTGTATTGGTATATTTTCTGTTACAGTTTGTATTGGTATACATTGTTATTTCTTTTTGCTTTGGTATATCTTCTCTTATGTTCTGTTTTGTTATATCGTCTGTCACATTTTGTATTGGTATATCCTCTGGGAAAGATCTCGGACTAATAAAAATATTTACTGAAACTAAGTAGCAGCAATTAAAATGGGAAATAAAGAGGGCAATTATGAACAAATAAAGCTGGGAGTACGACAGGAATGCGTTTTGTCACCGGATCTCTTCTCACTCTATAGCGAAGTAATAATGAGAGAGATCAAAGAGAAGCCGAGAATACTAATAGGGGGTTATAATATAAACAATATACATTAAGCAGATGACAACGTATTAGTTTAGTTTAGTTTAGTCGATGGATCAAAATCACGGCACATAGGTATAACCCATAAGTGCTCCGTTCTCCTCCTAATTCAAACCTGAGTCGCACGAACTCCGTAGCACCGGCGAGGATTCTGAAATACTTTGGGTAGATTTTCAACTCGAAATTTTGCCCGGGCAGCGCCGTTAGGCTCCTCTTTTTCGATTTCCAACTGCCAAGAGAATTTTTACGTGCGCAACAATACACACGGGCGTCCGATCTCACTATCCAAAGACCAGGGGACATTTTATTACTAGAAGTCCACGTGAAATAAATCCTTACCGGGGCTTGAACCCAGGACCTCCAGCACTCGAGGCGGACATCATACCTCGAGATCACGCAGCCCCCCAGATGACAATGTATTGGTGGCGGATAGTGCAAAATGTCTACAACACTTGGACATTGTAGTAAAGGATGGTGCAAATATTGGACTCTTTTTTTATTATCAAGAAAACAGCAACAATTGTGATATCAAAGAACAATGTGACACCACAATGTAGCATGGAAATAGAAGGAAAATGCTTCACCAAGTGGATAATGTTAAATATCTATGGGAATTTATATCATCAGACGGGAGGTGCACAACAGAGATTAAGATAAGAATAGGGCAAGCAAACGCTGCATTTCAGAAAATGAAAAGTATCTTATGCAATTAGTAACACTGAATGTAAGAAAGAGAGTGCTGAAGTGCTACATAGAACCTGTTTTGCTACATGGCAGTGAATATTGGAATGTAAAAGAACTTGGAAGCAACCGAGATGTGGTTCTTTAGACGAATGTTGCGAATTCTTGGACTGCCATAGTAACTAACGAGAATTGCCCAAAAGAGGCTAATCAAATTAGAACAGTATATACAACAATAAGAAAGAGACAAACAGCTTTCTTTGGTCATATGATGAGAAGAGAGGCATTGGAAAACATCGCGAGGACTGGAATGGTCGAGGGAAGAGAGGGAGAGGCAGACCAAGAGAAATGATGCTGGGTGGATTGGGACGGTGGCATGAAGGAATATCAGCATTTGAGTTTATCCAGAACACCAAAGACCGAGATGTGTGGCGAGACATGAATGCCATCGCCAGCTGGCATGACACTTGATGATAATGATGTTAATATCCTCTGTTATATGTTGTATTGTCATAACCTCTGTTATATTCTGTATTGTTATATCCTGTGTTATATTTTGTATTGGTATATCCTACCGCAATTACTATCTTCACATAGCAATTTCCCTCTATAATAACAGCCTCAACATGGCAGGAACCCTGGTAATAGTCCTCAACGGGTTTGACATCATGAAGGAGGCCTTTGTGAAGAAGGCTGATGCGTTTTCAGACAGAAGCCCAGTTTTCTTTAACGAGGTATGTTACAGTGCTTCTTGTTCTATGGACATGATTCTGAGATAAATCACATTATAATAAACCTTTAGGCAATTTCAAGTTATCACTATGGAAATATATGCAGCTGTTAAGATCACTTAACTGATTTAGTGCCATGGGCTGGTACATCGTCTTATTGGAATATTCAGTAAAAGCGATGGGCCGATAAATCAAACTATGGTTAAATTATAAATACAGTAGTTTTCATTGTGAAACTCTCTTAAATTTGATATATAATAAAGCATGTTTACTACCATATTTAACAACTTTACATTCATAACTGTGACACGCCCCTACTTCCCATTTTCCGCTATCCAAGTTTGTTTGGTCCAAAGCTACATTTTGTTTGGCACTGAATGAGTTAATACCGTATTCAGAGGAAATCTACGTCGACACATATACAGGCAATTGATTTCTCATGTTGTAACATGTGAAATATATTATGTATTTGTCCAAAGTTGTGGAACATTAAATGCTTAACTCTGCTACCATCACGAATCTTTGTCGAACAACTTGAATAGAGGGTACCACTGAAGACATATTGTGAAGACGCAGACAACTGAAATGATTGCAAGGTTCTGCAGAGGACATGCAACAAAGGGTAGTGTTTCAAATTTCTAAATATTTACAAAAAAAATCGGCACAGATAAAGTAGATTTTAATTTACGATTTAAAAATCCTCACGCAACTTTAGCGATCTAACCTCAAATCATGACTCATCTAGGCTGCTTTTGAGCAGTCTGATAACCGTCGTGATTATGAACATTTCACGAGCCTATCTGGATTATATTATATTATATTGTATTATATTGTATTGTATTATAGTGTATTGTATTGTATTATATTATATTATATTATATTATATTGTATTGTATTATATTATATTATATTATATTATATTATATTATATTATATTATATTATATTATATATTATATTATTACATTGCACTACATTATATTGTATTGTATTATAATTGAATTGTATTACAATCTTTAAATTATATTTTACATGATGAAAACCAGATAGGCTCGTCAAATGTAAATTATATTATACACTCTATGGTGTTAGGCCCGTATTTCTAAAGAGCTACCGACACTTGAAGGGTAAGGTCGTTGTTATAATGCCTGCAGCCTTTACGTTCCAGAACACTTCTTGTTACCAATTTCAAGCTGGGTAGAGCCGGGAGTCCAGATCAGTGTTGACTATCCAACCTCCATGGGGTATTCACACATACGAATAACCATCCGATTGGCAAGCATGCGTACTAACCATTGCACTACAGTTCCTCTTTTATAATACACTAGCTGACCCGGCCCGGCTTCGCCCAGACTCTGGTGGGGAGCATCTCATTTAATTCATATAAGTAGTCATATAAGTTCTCGTTCCCGTTACCGACTATCTGTCTGTCTGTCTGTCTGTCTGTCTGTCTATCTGTCTGTCTGTCTGTCTGTCTGTCTGTCTGTCTGTCTGTCTGTCTGTCTGTCTGTCTTATAAGTTCCCGTTCATATAAGTCATATAAGTTCCCGTTCCGACTATCTATCTGTCTGTCTGTCTGACCCGGCCCGGCATCGCCCAACTCCTGGTGGGGAGCATCTCATTTAATTCATATAAGTAGTCATATAAGTTCCCGTTCCCGACTGTCTGTCTGTCTGTCTGTCTGTCTGTCTGTCTGTCTGTCTGTCTGTCTGTCTATCTGTCTGTCTGACCCGGCCCAGCCCATGGTGGAGAGCATCTAATTTAAATTATATAAGTAGTCATATAAGATCCCGTTCCCGACTATCTGTCTGACTGTCTGTCTGTCTTGGGTAAATGTAGGAGGGAGGAGGAAGAGGGAGGTGGAGGAGGGAAGAGGAGGGAGGAGGAGGGAGGAGACAGGAGGAGTAGGGAGGAATAGGAAGGAGGAGGAGGGATTAGGAGGAGGAGGGAGGAGTAGGGTGGAGGAGGAGGCGAGGAGGAGGGAGGAGGAAGAGGGAGGAGGAGGGAGAAGGAGGGAGGAGGAGAACGCAGGAGGAGAAGGGAGCAGGAGGAGAGGGAGGAGGAGGGAGAGGGAGGAGGAGGGAGGAGGAGGAGAGAGTAGGAGGAGGGAGGAGGCGGAGGGAGAAGGAAGAGGGAGGAGGAAGAGGGAGAAGGAGGAGGGAGAAGGAGGAGAAGGAAGAGGAGGAGGAGGAGGGAAGAGGAGGAGGGGAGGAGGAGGAGGGAGGAGGAGGAATGTGAAGGGAGGAGGAGGGAGGAGGTAGAGGGAGGAGGAGGAGGGAGGCGGAGAGAGGAGGAGGGAGGAGGAGGAAGAGGGAGGAGGAGGAATGTTAAGGGAGGAGGGGGGAGGAGGTAGAGGGAGGATGGAGGGAGGAGGAGGAGGTAGAGGGAGGAGGAGGGAGGAGGAGGGAGGAGGAGGAGGGAGGAGGCGGAGAGGGAGGAGGAGGAAGGAGGAGGGGGAGGAGGGAGGAGGAGGGAGGAAGAAGGAGTAGGAGGGAGAAGGAGTGATGAGGAGGAGGGAGGAGGAGGAGGGAGGAGGAGCGAGGAGGAGGAGGGAGGAGGAGGGATGAAGAGGAGGGAGGAGGAGGAAGATTGAGGAGGAGGAATGTGAAGGGAGGAGGAGGCAGGAGGTAGAGGGAGGAGGAGGAGGGAGGAGGAGGAGTGAGGAGGAGGAGAGGGAGGAGGAGGAAGGAGGAGGGGGAGGAGGGAGGAGGAGGAGGAGGGAGGAAGAAGGAGGAGGAGGGAGAAGGAGGGATGAGGAGGAGGAGAGAGGAGGAGGAAGAGGGAGGAGGAGGAATGTGAAGGGAGGAGGAGGTAGAGGGAGGAGGAGGGAGGAGGAGAAGGGAGGAGGAGGGAGGAGGAGGAGGGAGGAGGAGGAAGAGGGAGGAGGAGGAATGTGAAGGGAGGAGGAGGGAGGAGGTAGAGGGAGGAGGAGGAGGGAGGAGGAGGAGAGAGGAGGAGTGAGGAGGAGGAGAGGGAGGAGGAGGAAGGAGGAGGGGGAGGAGGGAGGAGGAGGAAGAGGAGGGAGGAAGAAGGAGGAGGGAGAAGGAGGGATAGGGAGGAGGGGGAGGGAAAGAGGAAGAGGGTAGGAGGAAGAGTGGAGAGGAGGAGGGAGGAGGTAGAGGGAGGAGGAGGAGGGAGGAAAAGGGAGGAGGGAGGAGGAGAGAGGAGGAGGAGGGAGGAGGTAGGAGGAGGAGGAAGAGGGAGGAGGAGGAAGGAGGAGGAAGATGGAGGAGGAAGAGGGAGGAGGATGGAGGAGGGAGAGGGAGGAAGAGGGAGGAGGAGGAAGGAGGAGGAAGAGGAAGGAGGAGGAAGAGGGAGGAGGAGGAAGAGGGAGGAGGAGGATAGAGGAAGGGAAGAGGAAGAGGGGAGAGGAGGAGAAGAAGGGAGAAGGAGGGAGGAGGAGAAGGAGGAGGAGGGAGGAGGAGGGGAGAGGAGGAGGGATGAGGCAGAGGGAGAAGAAGGAAGGAGGAGGAGGAAGGAGGGAGAGGAAGGAGGGAGAATGAGGAGGGGAGGAAGGAAAGGGAGGTGGAAGAGGAGGAGGAGGGAGGAGGAAAGAGGTAGGGGGAGGAGGAGGTAGCGGGAGGAGGAGGAGGAAGGAAAGGGAGGAGGAAGAGGAGGAGAAGGGAGGAGGAGGGTGGAGGGAGGAGGAGGAGGGAGGAGGTAGGAGGAGGAAGAGGGAAGAGGGAGAAGAAGGGAGAAGGAGGAGGGAGGATGATGAAGGAGAAGGAGGCAGGAGGAGGAGGAGGGAGGCAGGAGGAGGAGGGATGAGGAGGGAGAGGGAGGAGTAGGGAAGATGAGGGAGGAGGGGGGAGGAGGCGGAGGGAGTAGGAGGGAGGAGGATGGAGGAGAAGGGGAGAGGAAGAGGGAGAAGGAAGAGGGAGAAGGAGGAGGTAGGAGGGAGAGGGATGAGAGGGAGGAGGAAGAGGAGAAGGGTGGAGGGAGGAGGTAGAGGGAGGAGAAGAGAGGGGGAGAGAGTTCGCCATTCCGAATTCATACTCGTCTAGTTCTTCCCTTCTACACGACTGTAGATAACTTCCTTACACATAAAAAGATGAATTGTTATTGATATTGCCGTGGCATGGAGGAATATCAGCAGCAGAGTTGATCCAAAAAACCAAAGACTGAGATCTACAGAGAGCCATGAACGCCTACGCCAGCCGGCACGGCACTTGATGATGATGATTGCCGTGTGACGATTCTGTGTAGTCACGTCATTTTCTTCCCTTTCCCTAGCGTTTTGGTTCGGGGATTCTTTCATCATCATCATCATATATTTACGTACTTATTTTGGGAGGGGGAGGAGGGAGGAGGAGGAAGAAGAAAAAAAAACTATGACAGTTGACAGCTCTGGAATGAAAGGAAGGCGTGTAGAAAATTTCATCTCAATCGGATGGGCCGTTCGCGAACAAATAAAGGACATACATATTTACATACATACATATATACATACATACACTTTGTTTTATAAATATAGATATACATTAATAAACGCACACGCACACGTGTGTGCGGGTATGCGTTTGTGCGTGTGTGTGTGTGTGTGTGTGTGTGTGTGTGTGTGTGTCCGGGTGTGCGTGTATGTTTGCGAATTAGTTAGTCGACAGATCATCCTCATTGCACATCGAAACATTCAGTCCATAAGTGCTCAGATCTCCTCATCAGTAAATCCCGCAGTGTGTAGCGGCTAATGTCACCAGTTCTGTGTTGGTTTAGTAATCATCTTTTTCTTCCCGCATAGTGTTCTTGTTTGGCCACACCTCTTTTAACTTGCTATTCTCGCAGCCTGACCATGGTTGTAGATTCACAGTAATTACTTGGTTCTCGCAAACGAATTACTTCTCGTACAGCATTCAGAATGTCAGCCTGGCCCATGGTTCGTCCGTTTTCCACAGTAGCTCTACCTGTAAGCTTGTCAGCCTTCTCATTTTCTTGTACACCCGCATGCCCTGGCCTGAAAATGAAACTAATCTTAGCCAGCCGAGACCGCTCCAGAGACAGCAACCACTCTCTTCGGATCCACCCCATCTCTACCATCTTGAGCATGTTCATTGAGTCACTAAGGAAACATGCCCGAGTAATTGTCTGTGTCTCGAGCCAAGTTATTGCTTTACTTACTGCTATGATTTCCATAGTTAGGCTACTTGTGGTCAAAGGAAAAGCACCAGAATCTTCCTTCACAATTCTCCCTCCGGCCTGATTCGTAAAGGTCAATGAACTTCTCACTCGTCGAACGACCGACCCTCTTTGTAAATGACAGCATCACCCTCTAAAGAATTCTCGAAGACCAAAGCCTGTACTTCCGCCTCCACCGGACTTTTTTGTTTGCATTTTCTGTCTAGTTGGACGCAAACTGAAAAGGACGTACAGAAATATGTTGGCATTTGTACCCACGCTTTGCCATGTTCTGCGCCGCCGATCTCGCTGACTTGGTGGTTTGTTGAAACTCTACGGGGCACACACGCTGGCCCGCCATTAAGAAAAAACCAAAACACCACCCAGTAACTGCGAAATACACTCAAGTATTGATTCGCTCAGATGCACGAATAGCCTAGCACAGGCAAAAATCATGAGAGGAAACTCCTGGTTTACACCCAGGCGTAGGAAGTCCCTGTGTGAGAGTGCATGTGTGTAATGTTCTCAGAATTACCCACTGAATTTTCAGTAACCACTTACTGTGTTCGAGAAAGTGAATACTGAAGTAAAATGTTACTATCTAGATAGGAATAGAGGGAACAAGAGGGGCGCCTGCGATATTGGTGTTTCTGTAGGTCGGGACAAATTAAACTTAGCATAAAACTTGGAGGGTTTCATTCTGACGTTAAATAGGTGCTGCTATATTGGTTAACGATAAAGAGTACGGCTGAAACATGACTGCCGATAACCCAGAAACAAGTATTTTGTTTTTGCCTGCGCATATTCGAGTACAATAATATGACAGAATCATCAATGTGGATTTCATACAACGAACTACAGAAATAACAGTGAATCAAGAGTTGAGGAAAATATGCTGGCTCTGGATAGAACATACATCCATAACACCTTAGAATGGAGTACGAAGGTGTTATGTTGGGAACTCAAAAGGCAAAAGACATAGAAGTCCTAAAATACACGGACATGCGATGTGGAGAGAGAACTGGGTAATCAGGGGGAACATGGGTGGAGCTGCATGGAATAGCTGTGCATAGGAGGGCTTGGGGTGTCTTTATTGAGGGCCTATGACATATTGTGTGATTAAGGACGAAAGAAGAATAACATGATTTGATCTTAAAGAACAATAACATTATAATATTTGCAATACATTAGTAGTATATTAGGGAACTTACCCACATATTTTTTGGGAGGGTGGCGGCTGATAGTTTTATGAAGGTTTTTTGCCGACTGGGTAAAAATCCCGGGTGAAATTGTTTTGGCGGCGTGTGGGAAAATCCCGGGTCTATGACTTTTTTAAGCGGGTAAGTTTCTGTGAAAGTAATTAAGGTATTCGAGGGGCGTAAAAGTATTCGTGTCTATGTTGGTTGGTGGGATGTCTGTGAAAGTAATTAGTGTGAGTACGGATGAGGGGTGTGAAGGGCTGTAAGTTATATATTTTGGTTACAAAATGTAGGGTATATGATCTGTTATACAACTATGCGTGGTGAGTGTAGTGATGTATAAACTACCAAGGGCTGGGGTGTGATGGGTCGTGGTTATACTCGACGACTCATGGGTAGAGGTATAGATGGTTACTATCATCTGAACAGTGTGATAGTAGTGTCTAAGTGAAAGTAAAGGGTGGTATGTTCATAGTAGCTTATTCACTACCATCATTACAAAGGAAATCTTATAAAGTAGATGTAATGGGTTTCATTTGGTGGTAAGGGGTGGGTACCAGTATTAGTGGTCAACTAGGAGTGGTTGATATAGGGGTGGTCATAAATGTAATAAGATAAGAGGTGGTATGTTCGCAGTTACACACGGGTCAAACCAGTGGTCAAGCAGTGGTCAAGTAATGGTCAAGTAGTCAAGTAAGGAAATTTTAGGGGAAAAGTTGTTGTAATGATATGGTGATGATTAAAGGGTGGTAAATTAGTGGTCAAGTAGTGGTCAACCAATGGTCAAGTAGTGGTCAAGTGAGGAAATTTTAGGGAAAAGTGGTTATAATGATATGGTGATGATTAAAGGGTGGTAAATTAGTGGTCAAAAAGTGGTCAACCAATGGTCAAGTAGTGGTCAAGTGGTCGAGTGACCACTTAAATTGTAGAGGACGATGTCCCTAAGATTATGGTAGTGGTTAAAGTGATCGATGACATGGTCAAGTAGCGGTCAACCAGTGGTCAAGTTGTCGAATGAACACTTAAAAGGTAGAGAAAAGTACGTATATTGAAACGGTGATGGTAAAATGGTCGACAACGTGGTCAAGCAGTGGTCAAGTAGTGCTAAACCAGTGGTCAACCGCTCAAGTGAGAAAATTGTAGAGTATGGTACGTGTAATGAAACAGAGATGGATAAATTAAGTAGTGACGTTGTCAAGTAGTGATCAAGTAGCGGGCATGTACTGGTCAAATGGTCGAGTGACCACTTAAATTGCAAGGGAAAGTACGTGTAGTGAACCTGTGTTGGTTAAAGTGATCGATGACGTGCTCAAGTAGTGGCCAAGTAGTGGTAAATGGTCGAGTGACTACTTAAATTGTCGGTGAAAGTAGGTATAGTGACATGGTGATGATCAAGAGTTGGTCAAGTGGTGCTCAAATAGTGGTCAAGTAGTGGTAAAGTAGTCGAATGACCACTTAAATTATAGGGTATGGTACGTGTAGTGAAACGGTGATGGTAAAATAAGTAAGGACATAGTCAAATAGTGGTCAAGTACTGGTGAAGTAGTGATCAAGTGGTCGAAAGATCACTTAAATTGTAGGGTATGGTATGTGTAGTGACATGATGATGGTTAAAGTGATCGATGAAATGATCAAGACGTTATGCCGACTGCTAAGTTCAGAAGTAATGTCCTTACTATCGAAAATTTCCCTGACAGGAGCGCTCGAGCACTGATTTTGTATTGATCAATAGCACCTAGTGGTACAGTCAACACACATGGACAATAGTTACATCCGGTCAAAGATGGCGTCGCACCCTATCACACATGGGTAATTGCTACAACCAAACTACGTCTCATTCACTAAAACTGGTCAAATTATGGGTGGCACCATCCGGTCACAGGGGTAATGGGACATCTGAGACACGTGGTTAAGAGGGAAACTATAGAAAAAGGGTGTCCTATCGGTTGTCGAGTCAGGGAACCTAACGTATGATGATCACTGTGTATAGGAGTGAATACACTGCATCATCAACAATGCATCATCAACACTGCATCCGAAGGGTAAAATGGTCACCCCCTTCTCTCTCTTTTCTATAACCGTGTAGTCCTAGTGTTATCCGGTTACACCAAAGGACACCCGAGCATCAACACAACAAACTGCCCGATTCAAACTTAGGCAATGCACGTAACATGACAGGTCACATGTCCGCCGTCATAACCAGCGACATTATCACGTATCAAATTAGACATCCACACTTTCATTTCCTTTCTATGTGGCCATAGTGTCTTTACATCTTTCTCCAGAAAGCCATTTCCAAGACCAATATATGTTTTTTCAGTGTACCTGCTCAGTGCCACACTTCACAACCAGACAAAAGTACATCTTCTATGTACCAATTCAACCGTCAAATAAGAAAATATGTTAAACAAAATATTAAAATTATTGGTCAAATACAGAAATATCGCAACCAAACTTATAAAAAGGAGAAAAAAGATTGACCAAGTAACGAAATTCCCCAACCAAACTTATGAAAGTACGAAACTTTGTTAAGCAAGTATGAAAAGGTATCGACCAAACAGAGAAATATATCACCCAAACTTATAAAAGTAGGAAACTTTGTTAGCCAAAGTGAAAAAACCTAGGTCAAGTAAGAAAATTCTGATAGCCAAATGTGAAAAGTGTCGGCCAAATACAGAAATAGCTCAACCAAACTTATAAAACGTAGGAAAATTGGTATTCAAACGGGAAAGCTATTGAACAACTAGGAAAATGTAATAGTCAAAGAAGAATAATATTGAACAAGTAATGAAATATATCATTCAAACTTATGAAAAGTAGGAAGCCTTGATAACCAAATGTGAAAAATATCACTCAAAGAGAGAAATAGCTCGCCCCAACGTATAAAAAGTAGGAAAATTGTCGGCCAAAGGGGAAAAAGTTAGACCAAATACAGAAATATCTCGACCAAATTTATAAAAATCTAGAAAAAAATAGTACCCAACACAACTAAAAGGCTGACTAAAGTTATAAATCCAAACTTATAAAAATAACCAAATAGGAAAACATATTGACCAAGTACAGACATATATCAATCAAACATATAAACTTGTTGTCCAAAGTGATAAAAAACAAAGAAAGGCTGTCAGCCAGTCTAAGAAATAGGTATGGAAAAGTAAGTCGACCAAGACTACAGAAGTTATATTTTTATTTCCTTTTTTTTTTCCTTTTTTTTTTCTGAGCTTGGTCGACTTACTTTTCCATACCTATTTCTTAGACTGGCTGAATCTGGGCAGTTTGTTGTGTTGATGCTCGGGTGTCCTTTGGTGTAACCGGATAACACTAGGACTACACGGTTATAGAAAAGAGAGAGAAGGGGGTGACCATTTTACCCTTCGGATGCAGTGTTGATGATGCATTGTTGATGATGCAGTGTATTCACTCCTATACACAGTGATCATCATACGTTAGGTTCCCTGACTCGACAACCGATAGGACACCCTTTTTCTATAGTTTCCCTCTTAACCACGTGTCTCAGATGTCCCATTACCCCTGTGACTGGATGTGCCACCATATTTGACCAGTTTTAGTGAATGAGACGTAGTTTGGTTGTAGCAATTACCCATGTGTGATAGGGTGCGACGCCATCTTTGACCGGATGTAACTATTGTCTATGTGTGTTGACTGTACCACTAGGTGCTATTGATCAATACAAAATCAGTGCTCGAGGCGCTCCTGTCAGGGAAATTTCCGATAGTAAGGACATTACTTTCTGAACTTAGCAGTCGGCATAACGTCTTGATCATTTCATCGATCACTTTAACCATCATCATGTCACTACACATACCATACCCTACAATTTAAGTGATCCTTCGACCACTTGATCACTACTTCACCAGTACTTGATCACTATTTGACTATGTCCTTACTTATTTTACCATCACCGTTTCACTACACGTACCATACCCTATAATTTAAGTTGTCATTCGACTACTTGACCACTACTTGACCACTATTTGAGCACCACTTGACCAACTCTTGATCATCACCATGTCACTATACCTACTTTCACCGACAATTTAAGTAGTCACTCGACCATTTACCACTACTTGGCCACTACTTGAGCACGTCATCGATCACTTTAACCAACACAGGTTCACTACACGTACTTTCCCTTACAATTTAAGTGGTCACTCGACCATTTGACCAGTACTTGCCCGCTACTTGATCACTACTTGACAACGTCACTACTTAATTTATCCATCTCTGTTTCACTACACGTACCATACCCTACAATTTTCTCACTTGAGCGGTTGATCCACTGGTTGAGCACTACTTGACCACTGCTTGACCACGTTGTCGACCATTTTACCATCACCGTTTCAATATACGTACTTTTCTCTACCTTTTAAGTGTTCATTCGACCACTTGACCACTGGTTGACCGCTACTTGACCATGTCATCGATCACTTTAACCACTACCATAATCTTAGGGACATCGTCCTCTACAATTTAAGTGGTCACTCGACCACTTGACCACTACTTTACCATTGGTTGACCACTACTTGACCACTAATTTACCACCCTTTAATCATCACCATATTATTATAACCACTTTTCCCTAAAATTTCCTCACTTGACCACTACTTGACCATTGGTTGACCACTACGTGACCACTAATTTACCACCCTTTAATCATCACCATATCATTACAACAACTTTTCCCCTAAAATTTCCTTACTTGACTACTTGACCCTTACTTGACCACTGCTTGACCACTGGTTGACCCGTGTGTAACTGCGAACATACCACCTCTTATCTTATTACATTTATGACCACCTCTATATCAACCACTCCTAGTTGACCACTAATACCTGGTACCCACCCCTTACCACCAAATGAAACCCATTACATCTACTTTATAAGATTTCCTTTGTAATGATGGTAGTGAATAAGCTACTATGAACATACCACCCTTTACTTTCACTTAGACACTACTATCACACTGTTCAGATGATAGTAACCATCTATATCTCTACCCATGAGTCGTCGAGTATAACCACGACCCATCACACCCCGCCCTTGGTAGTTTATACATCACTACACTCACCACGCATAGTTGTATAACAGATCATATACCCTACGTTTTGTAACCAAAATATATAACTTACAGCCCTTCACACCCCTCATCCGTACTCACACTAATTACTTTCACAGACATCCCACCAACCAACATAGACATGAATACTTTTACGCCCCTCGAATACCTTAATTACTTTCACAGAAACTTACCCGCCTAAAAAAGTCATAGACCCGGGAGTTTCCCACACGCCGCCAAAAAAATTTCACCCGGGATTTTTACCCAGTCGGCAAAATACCTTCATAAAACTATCAGCCGCCACCCTCCCAAAAAATATGTGGGTAAGTTCCCTAATATACTACTTACATTAACAAGGTGTGTGATTTCATTTGGTCTCCCACAGCTGTTAGATCAAAAAACGAGAGCATTAGAGTAGATTTATGTGAGTATTGTATTAGAATGTATTAGAAATAAGATACATGCAAATATCCATGTGTTGTATTAACTTCAAGGAAAGATAAAGTGGTGCAATTAAGTAACTATATCTTGCTTGTCCCCCAGGTAAGCGGCTATGCTGGTAAAGGAATTGCATTTTCATCTGGTGGTATTTGGAAGGAACAACGAGCAGTAGCTTTAAGTATTTTAAGGAAGTTTGGAATGGGTAAGAACATTCTAGCAGAAAAGGTTCAGGAAGAGGTGAGCGCCTACGTGAACCACCTGGCTGGGAAGAAAGGAAAACCTACCGATATTCGAATAATAACAAACATGAGCACATCCAATATAATCTCTTCCATTATATTTGGTAGCAGGTTCGAGTATGAAGATAACATTTTTCTGAAGTTAATGAACAATCTCAATTCCCTCGTAGAGGACCAACAAAATGTAAGTGTGATTAACTATATCTCATGGTTAAGGTACCTACCTGGGGACATCTTTAAGGTCAAACGAATTAAGCGCACTATGCAATCTCGCATTGGTGTGCTTATTGAATTAATCAACTCCAAAAAACGAGACGATATTGACTACGAAAATGTCGATAATTTTATAGAGGCTTACATAGCTCAGAGAAACAAGAAACTGAAAGACGGGTTGTCCACGTACATGGATGACGCCAACTTGAATAAGTCTGTCAACGACCTGTTTGGCGCTGGCACTGAGACCACGGCTACGACCATCTGTTGGTTTGTTGTTTACATGCTGAACTTTCCTGATATTCAAGAACAAGTGTATCGTGAGATAAAGGAGCAAGTAGGTTTAAACCGAACACCGAACGTACAAGACAGAACCATGTTGCCTTATCTAAATGCTACCATCATGGAAACCTTGCGGTTGGCAAGCATTGTACCGCTGTCACTGACGCACATTTGCTCCGAGGATGCGACTCTAGGAGGCTACACCATTCCCAAGGGGACAGCCATCGTCCCTAATCTGGACTCAGTTTTATTTGACAGAAAGATCTGGGGTGAGGATGTCATGACCTTCAGACCTGAACGTTTCCTGGATGCCAATGGTAAAGTCAAGGATCGTGAAGAGCTGATCCCTTTCGGCATTGGTCGCCGGATGTGCCTTGGCGAGGCTATGGCTCAGATGGAACTGTTCTTGTTCATTTCAAGCATGTGTCAGCGATTTCAGTTTCTGCCCAAAGACAAGGTTCCCCCAAAGGTCACAGATTATGTGTTTGGATTCACGTGTTTTCCACGCCCTTATGAAGTGCGACTTGTAGAAAGAAATGAAATGTGATGCGGACAATGAGAGAACTGTCAACAACCGATCGTACCCAGTCTCGCAGCATCAGTCATTTGCATCTGCGTGTATTCTAGATATAATCCAAAGCCATCATTTTTATGGCTCCATATATTATATTACAGCTGTATACCTAAATATTTCACACACATGTAGGTTAGTTTTAGATTCGTCACATTTAAACAAAATACCCAGGGCTAGTTTAGCTAACAATGACATGGCGGAGTAGCTCATAGGTTATAACACACGAGGCCAGTTCAAAGTATCCTATCTTTGGCCGGGAAAAATACATTTATTCACCTGAAGCCCTAAACCCCATCAAGGTGTTCTCTGTGCGACTGTACACACTTCTCCCACCCAGCGGTCCCGCTTTGTTGTAGGCATCCCAGGAATGTCCGCTGTGAGAATAGATTACAGCGTGGTCGTCGTATTTAGCATAATGTCTTGTGGTTGCTGAAATCGTGTCCCTATCAGCGGCACTTACAGCTTTGGGAGCACCCAAAATATCAGTAGAGAGAGAGAGAGAGAGAGAGAGAGAGAGAGAGAGAGAGAGAGAGAGGAGAGAGAGAGAGAGAGAGAGAGAGAGAGAGAGCAGGATGCCAGAAGAACAAGACACGTATTGTTTTTGGCCAAGACAGTGTGAATTAGATACGCATATAGATGTGTTATCACGATGGAGTGGAGTTGCCAAGTTCCCGTTCAGCCAAAATCCGTTCGTTGGCGTCGCATAGCATGGTGAAGGCAATGGTTTAGTAAGTTTTGGTCGATGATAGAAAGAGATACAGGAACAACTGTTAGTATAAGAAAACGTTACTGTGAAAACTGCAATTTATAGAGAAAAGGACTTGTCGTGATTAGATAGAACAAATAGTACATAGAGAAAGTGTCGTATTTAGAGAGAAGAAAATGCTACGTGTAGAAAAGAGAACCGAGGGAAGAAAATGACTGAGCAGAATTGAAACATAATAACTGCAGACATAAGCAGTGCAGTAACACTGGGTGAAAGAACAGACAGTAGTATTTTACACAGAACAGGAGAAAAATGTGTGCCTATTGGGTTTCCCTCTTGCTCACCCGCAAACAGAAGCTGATTTGGGTAATTGTCGACATCAACTCAAAAAGTTAGTTATTTAGTTGACAGATCATCCTAATTGCACATCGAACCACTCAGTCCATAAGTGATCAGATCCCCTACTCAGTAAATCCTCCAGCGTGTAGTGGCTAACGAAACCAGTTCTCTGTTAGTTTATTAATCTTCTTTGGCTTCCTGCATAGTGTTCCTGTTTGGCCACACTTCTTTTAACTTGCTGTTCTGACAGTCTAACAGTGGTTGTAGATTCGCAGTCATAATCGGGTCTCGCACACGACTTATTTCTCGTAAAGCATAGACTATATCAGCCTGATACATGGCTCGTACGCCCTTCACAGTAGCCTGACCTGCAAGCCTGTCAACCTGCTCATTTCCTTGTACGCCCACATGCCCTAGCACGAAAATGGAACTAATCTTTGCCAGCCGTGACCTCTTCAGAGACAACAACCACTGTCTTCGGACACACCCCATCTCAATTCTCAAAAGTGCCTGACATGTTGGCGTCCGTGGTTACCGTAGATGAGATCTTGGTTCATCATTCTGGTTCCGCAACTCACATGAAGCCGGAAAGCACTGAAATCTGCAGAAGAGTGGTCTTATTGTTTTGTAGACGATAGAGGTGTCATAATGAATGATTACTTCTCTCGTGCTAACACTGCTAATAGACCTGCAATTGGTATCTTCTCGCCAAATTGCTGTGACCAGAAAAACAAAAGACGAGGCAATCAATAAACATCTTTATTTGCTTGACTCTCTTAATGAGATGTGTTCAAATTTGACATTTTGTTTCGTTCAATATCTAAAATAAAATTTAAATAAAGGAAGAAAACAGCTCAAAGGAAGTAATTTTTACGGTGATGAAGAAGTCGTAATGTGGTAAGATAACTGGTGTAGTTATTAAAAAATTTAAAGCGGGTAATATTTCCAAGGTCTTAAGTAGTGGCTATACTGAAAATGAATAAACACCATTCAAAATTTCAGCTGTCTGTGACATTTCATTCCTCACAGTCACACTAACACCTAATGAATTGCCAGTTGTACACCATTAGCCCCTTTACTGAAATCAGAAGATGATTTTAAAAGAAGAATTGGAAAGTTGAAAGGAGTAAAATAACTATTGAAAGCATCCTATATGGTCAGCCTGTGTAATCACATTTCTTTGTTGAACTAAGTGTTAAACTTGTATACCACACATAAATAATAAACAGACATAAGAAACGAAATGCAGATGTTGTTGGCTAGTTTGTTGTATTAGCCTATGAATGTTTGTGATTTACCCGCCTAACAAGTCAAGTAATGCTGTCAACGGAGATACAATGTCACTCTCTACATATCTTTTTGATTTGTTTACAAACATAAGAACGGTGGGCTTCTCCGTTCTGAACCTACTGCGACAGCTTGAAGGAATCTTGCGTTCGTTCAATAGTTGCGTAAATAAGGCTAACCAACTCATTGCACAAATGGCACCAATGCTAACAATAGAAAAAACACGTATCAATAATTACTAAGCAAACATTCTACAACACAATCTTCCTATGAACTCAATGCTACCAATGCAAAACCTGGAAAATGACAGAAAAAGAGAAAAGAAAAATCACAACAGAAATGAGATTCCTGAGACGAATACTCAATGTATCAAGAAGAAAGGAAATCAGAAATGAAGAAACCAGGACTAAAGTTGGAGTTATAGCAGCGCTAGATGTCATCAGAAAACAGCAAGTTAAATGATTTGGCCATATAACTAAAATAACTAGATACTAACAGTATACCACAACAAGCAATGATGTACAGACCAAATGGAAGCAGAAGAAGACATGTAAACGATGGACAGAGGGAATAACAGTCCATAGGAATCTCCATATATAAAGCCCATAAATGGGCACTCTCCCACTGTTTATGCTTCACCTCTACACGGCAAGGTATAAGAGGAACTTCTCCTTCTTCTGCGTTCATCCTGTTTTTTTTCTTTTTCGGACGTGATTGCATTGTGCCTGTTTACAGCAGAGCTGCGTTCTTGCTCCGTTAGGCCGACATATCCGACTTCTGCGGGCATTTATTGACCGGGTTAACCTTCCCGGGTACAAGAGGAACAAGAAGAGATGAGATGGATAATAATAATAATAATAATAATAATAATAATAATAATAATAATAATAATAATAATAATGTCCTGCTATTTGTTATCATATTTTGTAGGCCTGAGTGCTCGGAGGAAGATGCAGCCAATGTTTTCCTCGCTTTCACAGGCGACGAGCTCTGGCGCCGAACCGGTATTCGACCATGCTCGTGACATTATCAGCGCAGTTGACCATCCACCTTGTTGGATCAGTTATTGACCACAGGTGTTGATTCTTCATTCACACAGCCGATACTGCTACTACAGCCACTACTTCTAGACTTCATCTTACAGCCAATACCACGAGTCGTTAGTGAACATATCTGTCCAGTTATATCTGATACCGATGTTCCTCCAGCCATGATGTCAAACTGTTCAGCATCTTCTCTCGTGGCTCCCCTGTCCCCCACCCCAAAACTTTCCTGTTGTGATGAATACGCTAGCTTTCCCCCTCTCAAGACATGCTCAAGAAATGTGGACTGTCTTCTTCTGAAGCGAGTAACCAGTTCTCTCTGTGAGTTGACTTCTTTCAATATATCTTCATTGCTCTTTCTCTCCATCCACGGTGTTCCCGTTATTTTTCTTTAAATCACATCTCCGCAGATTCCACATAATTCCTCACTTGAATACTAATTGTCCACGATTTGCATCCGTACCTCAAGATTGTCTCTATATAGCTATTAAGAACTATTCCTGATCTCCATTGACAACAATAAATTGCAAATAATATTTTTCATGTTATGAAATGTTGCCTTTACTTGGGCTACTCTACATTTAATTTCTTTAATCTGTCTTGTGAAGTTTTCAGATAAAACTAATATGGAAAAAAGACATATATGTTAATGAGTTAAAATTGGAAGTAATGGAAAATGTAGAATATCTTGGGCCATTAATTACCAACAATGGTGGCACAATGAAAAAAATTAAAAGGCGAATATCTATTGCTCTTCAGAAGATAAGACAACTGAATAACTTGTGGTGTGGGACAGATAGAACTACAAAAGTTAGATTTTTAAGAGCGTCATCTTTCCCATTGCAAAATATCACCTGTTATACCTCGTATCGACCGTAGGTTTTAATCAATGGAACAACAAGAATACAACTATTTAAAATCTATTTAAAGCGAACGACACAAAAGGGTACTTCCTAGACATTGTGTTCGATCTAATTATTATATGTAGATCGTAAAGATTTTTTAAAGAGGAGGGCGAATGTTAACAGGAAAGACGCATTTGAAAACGTCATTTTGCAAACTGAATATGAAAATAGCAAGCGATACATCTGATTGAATGTCTGTATGGGTAAAGTAAATGGCATAAACGAGAGAGGAACACAAATCTAATCCAAGACTCTAGGGGTCGCGGGAGATCACACGCTTACCAATATGGCACATACTATTAATGATTGGTTTCTAGAACATCAGTATGCCGGTCTCCGTTGCGTAGGCATTACGGACGAGGTTCGTAATCCCGTATACCCACGTTCGAAACACATCTGCGCGCGATTTGGCAGCAGACCGCGTTGCGCTGTTTTTTTTAAACGAAATGGTATGGGTGCCGGCGGTTCAGAAAGCAATGGCAAACTACTGAACGTAAACTTACCAAGAGGTCAACAACAGCACAACATGCTGGTGTTGAATGCAAAAGTCCTGTAAAGGATATGCAACTAATTAACTTTAAGAACATGAGTATAAGTTCAAACATCACTATCATTGCACCCGGGACATTCCAAGGCGTGCTTCGTCCCCTTCTTCGGTAGACGATGAAGGGTCCCTATGCTGACAGTAGCTATGGCAATCTGATTAAACGTCCGTCTGAATTTTCCCATAAGCATTGAATGTCACCCAGAGCCTCTGCTCGCTGTCCGTTGGATCAGCCATTCCAGATTTGAAAAACTGTTTGAAAGTACCACATCTGGCTACACAGTGTTAGGAGTGTCTCATTCATTCATTCAATAACATGTCCTTTGCAGAACCTCGCTCCCATAACAACCTTCCGGAAAACCTCTCGATCATTTGCAAGATGTCCCGCGTCTGATACACCCATCTGGAGATCATTCGCCACATCCTGCACCCATCTTCTCTTTGGCCTTCCTCTTCCTCTGTTCCCAGGTATATACCCTTCCATTATTGTTCTCTCCAAACTATCGTGACGTTTCAAGTGACCAAAATATTTCAATTTTCTTTGTTTTATCGTCTTTAATAGCCAACCTTCTTCAATATTCAACTCTTGAAGTATGGATGCATTTGTTATTTTCTTTACCCAAGATATTCTTAGAACTCGTCTATAACATTTACATTCAAAGGCGTTTATGCGCTGTTCAGCTTGTTTAGTGAGTGTCCATGTCTCACAGGCGTATGTTGCAATGGGAACGATGCATGCTCTTAAAAATCTAATTTTTGTAGTTCTGTCTGTCCCACTCCATAATTTATTAAGCTGTTTTAGTCTTTGAAGAGCAATTGATAGTCGCCGTTTAATTTCTTTCATTGTGTCACCGTTGTTGGTAATCAATGACCCAAGATATTCAAAATTCTCCTCTGCTGTTGAAGTAGGTGCATATATCTGTATGAGAGTTGTGGTTTTTGGACGGCCATTGAGTCTAATAGTGAGGATTCTATCACTAACTGGATTATATCCCATTAAAGCTTTTGCAGTTGTCTTATCTAAACAAAATGCCACTCCACTCTGGCCTCCGACGTCTTTACCAGAATAAATGAAAATACTTCCATTTTCAGTTGTAAAATGTCCCTTTCCGCTCCAGCGATGTTCACTAATTCCTAAAATTTGAACGTTTAACCTCTCAATCTCATCACACACTACTTTAAGCTTTCCCTCATACAGACTTCTCACATTCCACGTTGCTATTCTCACTCAGTTTCTTAGTCTGACACAGGGGATTTCCTTGGTAACACAGTCAGGATTAACTCCGTCATCACGATTACTAGTACTGGTCCCTGTGTCACACTCTTCCCCAGTGTTATCTGATCTGCCTGGCCTGGGGGTCTCGCCACCAGATCTCTTTCTTATTATGTTTTCTTTCATGGTTGTTATGGTTTCTTGGCAAGTTTTGCAGAAGGTAGTTTGTAGGAATGTCTAGTGACAAGAAACATAATCCTGTATGTAACATATTTTCATTGTTAGTAGTATTGTTTCCCTTGATGAAGTTAGTCGCGTTTCCAACTTCACGGCACTGTGCCAGTGAATATCACACGAAATGCTTTTCACTGCCCTATGTGAAAAAAGGAATAGACAGGAGTCTCGACAAGCCAACAGCCCGCACAGGCACTCTGTGCATAATGCCGCCGTCAGAATGCCAACATAAAAGTCCTCCACGGAAAATACAGTTCATCGTTGATGGAAGCGGCAGTCACTATAAACCAGCAGCCAACATCACTGATCATTACTGCATTAAAAGTCGAGAGGATCGACTTCATTGCCCCGGGATTTATCCCATATGATTTGGCAGAGTGGCCCGCTGAAAGCATCGCACGAAGCACGAACACCGTAGCTCCGACGACGACCCCCAGGAGGCTCCGAGAAAAATTCACTCGTGAACTGAAAAGGCAATCCAGTCAATTCCAAACGACAGGTCGACCGCCACCGTTCCGAACATGCAGTTCACGCTACAACAAGCGCGGACAGATGTAAAAACATTCCAAATGAAATTCACAGCTCACAGTGTCACGCGCCACGCACTCATCTCAGTAGCAGGACATCGGAACCATGCACTATTAATCAAACATAAGGAAAATGCCACTGCAAACATTCAAGAAGCTTAACGGTTCAAATGCCTATCAGCCATGCTGGGGACCGGAAGTTAAAGGCGTTGTAGTTAGGAAGACAGAAAGAGCACATACATATGGATAAACAACGATATGTGAATATATATATATATATATATATATATATATATATATATATATATATATATATATATATATATATATATATATATATACACATATATCAGAATATTAATAATTAATTGCCGCATTGAATAACGGTTGTAATGAGTCTGCAACGGTTTCCGCCCAGTGACGTCATAGTAAATACAGTCAGCATCTTCCAATCCATCGCTTGACATTACTCCCACACATACAACTTCATCTTCCAGTCCATCTATAGATATTGCTCCCACATATACAATGTCATCCCCCAGTCCATCTCTTTATATTGCTCCCACACATAAAACATCATTTTCCAGTCCATCTATTGTTATTGCTCCCACACGCAAAACATCATCTTCCAGTCCATCTATTGATATTGCTCCCACACATACAACTTCATCTTCCAGTCCATCTTTTGATAATGCTTCCACACATACAACTTCATCCTCCAGACCATGTCTTGATATTGCTCATAAACATCATCTTCCATCCCATCTCTTGACCTTGTTCCCACACATACAACTTCATCTTCCATCCCATCTCTTGACCTTGTTCCCACACATACAATGTTATCTTCCAGCCCATCTCTTGATATTGCTCTCACACATGCAAGGTCATCTTCCAGCCCATTTCTTGATATTGCTCCCACACATACACTACATCTTCCAGTCCATTTCTTGATATTGCTCCCACACATACAACGTCATCTTCCAGCCCATCTCTTTATATTGCTCTCACACATAAACTTCATCTTCCAGTCCATCTCTTGATATTGCTCCCACACATACAATGTCATCTTCAAGTCCATCTATTGATATTGCTCCCTCACATTAAACAGCAACTTCGAGTCAATCTATTGATATTGCTCCCACACATAAAACATCATCTTCCAGTCCATTTATTGATATTGCTCCCACACATAAGACATCATCTTCCAGTCCATATATTGTTATTGCTCCCACACAAAAAACATCATCTTCCAGTCCATCTATTGATATTGCTCCCACACATACAACTTCATCTTCCAGTCCATCTATTGATAATGCTTCCACACATACAACTTCATCCTCCAGACCATGTCTTGATATTGCTCATAAACATCATCTTCCATCCCATCTCTTGACCTTGTTCCCACACATACAACTTCATCTTCCATCCCATCTCTTGACCTTGTTCCCACACATACAACGTTATCTTCCAGCCCATCCCTTGATATTGCTCCCACACATACACTACATCTTCCAGTCCATTTCTTGATATTGCTCGCACACATACAACGTCACCTTCCAGCCCATCTCTTTATATTGATCTTACACATAAACTTCATCTTCCAGTCCATCTCTTGATATTGCTCCCACACATACAACGTCATCTTCTAGTCCATCTATTGATATTGCTGACTCACATAAAACAGCATCTTCGAGTCCATCTATTGATATTGCTTCCACACATAAAACATCATCTTCCAGTCCATTTATTGATATTGCTCCCACACATAAAATATCATCTTCCAGTCCATCTATTGTTATTGCTCCCACACACAAAACATCATCTTCCAGTCCATCTATTGATATTGCTCCCACACATACAACTTCACCTTCCAGTCCATCTCTTGATAATGTTTCCACACATACAATTTCATCCCCCAGTCCATGTCTTGATATTGCTCATAAACATCATCTTCCAGCCCATCTCTTAACCTTGTTCCCACACACAAAACATCATCTTCCAGTCCATCTATTGATATTGCTCCCATACATACAATGTCATCTTCCAGTCCATCTCTTGATATTGCTTCCACGCATACAACATCATCTTCCAGTCCATCTCTTGATATTGCTCCCACACATACACTTCATCTTCCAGTCTATCTCTTGAAATTTCTCCCACACATACAACGTCATCTTACAGCCCATCTCTTTATATTGCTCCCACACATAAAACATCATCTTCCAGTCCATCTATTGATATTGCTCCCTCACATAAAACATCATCTTCCAGTCCATCTATTGATATTGCTGACTCACATAACCTTCCAGTCCATCTCTTGATAATGTTTCCACACATACAATTTCATCCCCCAGTCCATGTCTTGATATTGCTCATAAACATCATCTTCCAGCCCATCTCTTGACCTTGTTCCCACACACAAAACATCATCTTCCAGTCCATCTATTGATATTGCTCCCACACATACAATGTCATCTTCCAGTTCATCTCTTGATATTGCTTCCACGCATACAACATAATCTTCCAGTCCATCTCTTGATATTGCTCCCACACATACACTTCATCTTCCAGTCTATCTCTTGATATTTCTCCCACACATACAACGTCATCTTCCAGCCCATCTCTTTATATTGCTCCCACACATAAAACATCATCTTCCAGTCCATCTATTGATATTGCTCCCTCACATAAAACATCATCTTCCAGTCCATCTATTGATATTGCTCCCTCACATAAAACATCATCTTCCAGTCCATCTATTGATATTGCTCCCACATATAAAACATCATCTTCCAGTCCATCTATTGATATTGCTCCCACACATAAAACATCATCTTCCAGTCCATCTATTCATATTGCCCCCACACATAAAACATCACCTTCCAGTCCATCTATTGATTTTGCTCCCACACATAAAACATTATCTTCCAATCCATCTATCGATATTGCTCCCACATATACAACTTCATCCCGCAGTTCATCTATTGATATTACTCCCACACAAAGAACGCTATCTTCCAGTCCATCTCTTCATATTGCTCCCACACATACAACGTCATTCCTCAGTCCGTGTATTGATATTGCTCCCACACAAACAACGCTATAACGGCAAAAACCCTTCGCTGCATATTACGCAACTGGCTTTCTGGTCCTTTGATTCCACAAAGAAGTACTTTACTCCCTATTCTTCATTGAAAACGCGACACTCGGCGTCCACTTGTCTTTTCTTAGTAGCCTTAAAGTAGGGTGAAGTACACGGGATCTGAAAATGAAAACGACATTGAATTAGAAAAATAATTAAAATCCCATTGAAACAAGAAAACCAGAGGACTAGGGATCACTGTTGAAGCTACGGCTCATATAATATTTATAGGTACCTTTGGTAAAAGAATATATCTCATAATAAGGTTTGCAAAATATATAAATAGGGCCGGCCTAAATAAACAGCCTAGTGCAGAGTTTTTCAATCTGGGTTCCGCGAGTGGCAGCCAGGGGTTCCGCCGAAACATACCGAAATCGCCTAAATGCAATATTTCTGCCATCTGATTTACTAATAAAGTAAGACAGACACTTGGATCTTCGAACAGAGCTCCTTGAGCATCGTAAACATTTGCGTAACGATCTATCCAGCAAAAAGGTTGAAAACCCCTGGCCTAGAGACCAGCTCGATTAACACCTTGACCGTGGAATTCCTCTGAGTTAGGGATAATATTGTCGTATCAACACGAGGCTTTTATGGCATGTTATGCTATGTTTGCTACTTTATTGCCTCTATTCACACTTTTAGTTCCCTTACCTATCACTGTCAAACAAAGAAATCCCTGTACATACCTATAAAATAGATGACTGGCAAAAAGAAGTAAATAATTCTGGAGCATCGGACCTGTGTTGACAGCCGGACGCATCTTGGGAAGGAAAAGATACGTGTGTGTGTGTGTGTGTGTGTGTGTGTGTGTTGTAAAGGAAGCCATGGTAACATCAGAGCGTAGGCGGCGCTACCACAAGCCGTGGAAGGACTTGAGATGTCGCCAAATAAGCAAACATTACAATAAACAAAAAAATATAGACAATAAAATAATAATAAACAATAAAACATTGCACATCCAAGCTTGTTTAAGTTCACTGAGTGTGTTTATGTTGTTCTTTCCTTGCTTCTTAAGAGAGCAATCTTCATTTTATCAATCTAGGGCTACAGTGTCTGATTGTTTGCCACAAACCGGCCCTGCCATAATCCCATTCCGCTGTTTTATAAAGGGTTTTCTTAAGTTTAACCAAGGTTGTGTCCTGTCCCCTCTCTTCTTCATAACATATATAGACAACATATGTAAAGAAACCAGCCAAGCAGAGACAGCAAGAATACCGCATGACGAGAACACAGAAGAAGAACCATCTGCAAATCTAACCATTAGAGAACTCCTGTTTGCGGACGACCAAGCACTAATAGCAAAATCAGAAGCTGAATTACAAGACCACATGAATAGTCTAAACGAAATGTGTAGGGAACATAACATGAAAATTAGCACAAGCAAAACAGAGATAATGACTATAACTAAAGAAGAACAAACAGCAACAATTCACCTAAACGAACATCCCTTGAAACAAGTAAAGGGCTTCAAGTACCTAGGAAGTATAATATCATCAAATGGCAGATCAGAAGACGAGATCGAAAATAGGTGCAATAAGGCAAATCAACTCATTGGACAAATGGCACCAATACTAAAGAACAAACATGTATCAATAACTACTAAGAAAGCACTTTACAACACAATCTTCCTACCAACTCTGTGCTACCAATGCCAAACCTGGACAATGACAGAAAAAGAGAAAAGAAAAATCACAACAACAGAAATGAGGTTTCTGAGAAGAATACTCAACGTATCAAGAAGAGATAAGATCAGAAATGAAGAAATCAGGACTAAAGTAGGGGTTACAGCTGCTCTAGATTTTATTAGAAAGCAGCAAGTCAAATGGTTTGGCCATGTTGGCTACCAGTCAACAGCATGCCACAACAAGCAATCATGTACAGACCAGATGGAAACAGAGGAAGAGGCCGACCACGTAAACGTTGGACTGAGGGAATAGCAGAATCCATGGAAATGTCGATATACGAAGCCCATAACCGGGCACTCTCACGAAGTTTATACTTCACCTCGACACCGCAAGGTACAAGAGGAACATGATGAGATGAGATGAGAACCAACTTTTCACTTGCTGTGCAATTTTCTGAAGAATCAATTAGAGCATCTTCATGTTGCTGTTGGAACTCAAAACATTTATTAAAAGTGGTCTCTATAAATATATCTTGTATAATAGATAGACAAGATAAAGGGTATGATGTGGCAAGCTTTGTCTAGAGGCATCTCAAATGAGATAGAAAATCATTGCCGCTTAGCCCTTTAGAGAAACCAGTTTTCCTGGCCCAGAACCCCCACTGTGCATCTTAGACCTAAGCCCAAGTATCTACACAGAAAATTTATAAAAGATGAAAACGTTCCCCTTAAAGGCCATGAAGAGATCTGGACTATTCGCCCCTGTACAACCGAGGAATTAGTTCTCCCACCATAATGTTGTCAGTGTGCTTTCAGTCCGCCACCTTAGATCTCCCCTTATTTTGTTTGTGTCAAAGTGACATATGTCAGTTGTACCTTTAGACATTAGGACTTTAGGACTCAGCAATAGTGAACATAAACATCAAAAATAACTGTACTTAACACCTGTTGAACACGACATCTACATGACAGGTTCTTCACAAAAGTTGGACACACATTCACAAGGAAATGTTTACACCAACAATTGAACAAGACATACATCATGAGAGATACTGGACAACATTTCTACAGACCCTTCACATATCACTGACATCAACAACTGTTGAACAAGACATGCACCAGGAACAATACTTGACAACATTGGTACAAGACATTCACCTGGGACATGCATTTAACAACACTGTTTACAACGACATCCTTTATTGAGCTGACTGTAGGGGTCGAGTGAAGACCCATGTTCCATCTCAACAATTACACCTCGAAAAACAATCATATGCAATGTGAGTATGCAAATGGAAAAAAATGAGTACATCCTCTAAAAACCCACCAACAGACACACAATCTCAAAACTCTCCAACTCTCCTCCATCACACCTCTAATATATAAACTCCTCCTACACAACAACTCAAGTACATCATGAGTTATCCTTTCAACTGTCACTGAGAGTACAACATTGGTAAACTTTCTAGTATTGGGCAGGCATATGGACACACTGCTATTCTGGTCCTTAAACATCCTGTTATCACCAGAAGTGGTGTTGGGAAGGTCCCGGGTTGCAGCTTTCCCATGAAGGTTCCCATATAAGTCTAATCCCTCCTGTGAACAGTCCATGAACAGATAATCATGGCCTCAATGGTGAGTAGACTGGCCGAGAAGCTGGCGACTGGGGTTAAATAATATATAACAGTCTGCATACTTGTCACGAAAATTAAACTTGTTAGTTTCGATCGATGACAAACAAGACCCGACATTCGTCTGCAAAAACAGTCAAACCCTTTGATGTTGTATAGACTGAGAAAAATAAGTCGCGTCTAGATGTCTACACACGGTCGGCATTTTGTTATGATGTGGGTTGTTCGAGAAACGAAGAATAACGCCAGACGGCTGCCAGGGCGGTTGTGAGCCTTTGAAGTGGTAGATAGAATGTCTGGCCAGACGTCGGATGGAGTCTTGTGATGTGGAGAAGGTCTCTAGATCACAGACAGGAGACAATTTCCCAGATGAAAGGGGACACCAGTCAGATGTTCACATTGAGTTGGGAAAAATAAAGAGAAAACCAACTTCACGACGCCGATGCGTCTGAACTTTTTGGTGACGTCACTCAAGCCCGATATAAAACCCGTTGCAGTAAACAAGTGGAGTTAGTCGACCAAGATTTCTGACGTTTGAAGGATCGGTGCAGTTTCCGAGTTGTGTTTTTGAAAGAAACTATAGTGTCAAATTGTTGATATTTATCGGCGGACATAGATCCAGTCTGTGATCGCATAGTTTCAATCAGCAACCGGAAATGGCATATGGTATTCTATTAATCATATCTAACTTATAGTATGATTAGGAATAGAGTACAGTACTGTGCGGTGATATAATGTATTATAGGTGTGGTGATATAATGTATTATAGGAGTGGTGATAGAATGTTCTATAAGTGCGGTGCTAGAAAGTATCATAGGAGCGTCGGCACTAGTATCCTATTGTGTGGCTTTAACTAGCTTGTGTGATATATCATTTTACTCAGGGAGTTGAGGACAATGTAGTGGGATAATAATTAGAGAGATTGAGGATGGTTGGGAGGGAGGAGGGGAATGTGAAATGGTAGGATCTTCCAGTAGGGCCTCTGCTGGGTTTCTACCCGTTCCTTTATTCTTTCCTGGTGTTGCCATGTCTCAGATAATGTGAGGAGCTATTTGGCCGTATGACAGAGATCGGATCTCTGTTGTAAATCTGAGTGCTGCTATTGGCCTACACTCACCTAATTCCGGCCAGGATTGAGTTGCTCTCATCATAGTATTCTCTACTCAACAGGTTCCACGTAGGTGTGTTATGATATTCAACAGTGAAGCTAGAACACAGTTTAGAAGATGATGGCTCAGGATTTGACGACAGAAGTTGCTGAGAGGCATCTACCTTGGGCTTATACCCCAGTTGGTCTGCGGGAACCTGGCTTCTGCTGAGCAGGACATGCTGAGGATACTTTTGTTTAACAAGTGATAGTTGTATCACTGAACAGTCAGAACATTATATACATATATATAACACTGATACCAGGAACATTCATATAAATTTATAAAAATACCTGGAACATTCAGATTGTGGTGTTAATATGGGGAATCATTACAACCAGTGACACTAGATCAATTAAGATTTCCCAAGTAACAGTGACAATAGTGTTAGAAGTCTCTGAGTAACAAACAGTTAATAACAGAGGAAATTCATAGGTGAATTAGATTGAAGACTCTCATTAGACAATGTTTGTCATGGAAGTCCAAACATCTGGATTCCTCGAGAGATAGCGGAGAAACTCTTCACGTGACCGGAGAAGCATCACCTCGGTGAGGTTGTTTGTCTGGAATACATGGTGCTGGTGTGTTCTCAGCACAGTGATGAGAATGACTATACTCCTGAACACTGATCTGAGTCTATATACACCTTAGAATATACGTCACACATTATACACATTATACACACACACACTTCTCCTACATATACTCTTTGCTTTAATACATTTCTTGTTTTTATTTGTTGAAGCTAGAGTTGTCAAGTATGTTATGTTGGGGAAGAATGAGAGGGGGCATGATCCAGGGGTGAGTAAGAGTGAAAATAAGGTGTCTTCAGATTAAGGGAGTGTTGTGGACGGAGTCTGCTGGACATCTCCAGGATAGTGATATTGAATTAAAATAAATGTGGGTGTTGATTCCCCTTACTCCAGGGACGACACTAAAATAGTAAAGAAGAACAAATAACTACTACGACATTCTTTACTTACGACAATACCATCCAGTCAGTAGAGAGATAGCCCCACTATACAGCATCATTCTACAACACACGTCTCTCCTAAAACGTTTTTCTGAATGAGGATAAAATACAGGATTCTGGTTCCTGCTTGTTTGAATTTAATCCAAGTTCCATGGAATGAACAAGTAAAATGGGATTACTTTCTCCTTGATACACCACAACAATTGATGAGCTGAGGTAAATATTTCCTGGATAGTACTGCTGCTACAGTCCCAAGGAAAATAATGGTAAGTCTCAGGTTCACAGCGGTCATCTTGATCATGTCCTGTCTGAGACAACTGAGTCCAGGAGGTTACTCCATGGAGATGAGGATATCCATTCCAATCTTGAAGGTAATTCCTGCACCATTAATAATAAAGGAGTCCATCCTGTGATTTGGGTTTAAATTGAGACCCTTTCAGTGACTTTCAGCTTTGACAAATATTGATGTAGATTTATGCTGGTATTTTCCTGAAGACATTGTGGTTACTATTATATTATATTTTCCACATTTTCAAAGGAGTTGTAATCCTGAAGTAAGGACTCCCAATTGTATGTCCCCATGGAGATGAGGGCCTCTCTACCTCCCCTGTTCTCTGTTGATATATAAAAGGGTACACCATTTGCAATGTCATATGTCATACATACATACCAACATACACAGGGGGAAATGGGGAGTAGAGGGGAGGGTGTTGTCCAGACACACCTCTCCTTGCTGGTGATGGAGTGTATTCCACTCTGATGGACTGTGGGTGATATTTTTTCATTATTCACCTTCATTTGTGATAGTCACAAGCCGATATTCTGAGACAGGGTAGCCTTGCACAATTACAAGCATTTTATATGTCTAGGTTTTCACAATACTTAAACCACAGTAGACCTGGGCACAATAAGAAACAGACACAGTAAAGCAGGCATTATGAAGCAGGCATTGTAAAGCAAGCAGCATGAGTAAGCATTGTAAAGCAGCAACATAAGCAAGCATTCTGAAATAGCAATATGAGCAGGCATTGTGAGGTAGATGGAAGATACGCATCATTTACAACTGCAATATGCAATATATAACATAATGTGACCAATGGCAAATACACAGTGACCAGACTAATGGGTGGTACTCTGTTACATGGATGCCCCATTCCATACACACTCACACAGCAATGCCAGACCTCACGCATTTTAGACTAGACTTGGCTCACAAGTACATCACATCATCACCATCATCATGTGCTCCTTCCCCACCACGTAATCTCAATATCCATTACAGTAGGTAATTAAGCAAAATTGCACGAGCAATGGTTCACATATGTAACAAAGCACATATGGAAAAACATGTTTTCCCTGTAAATTTGCATGAGCCATACATTATATTCTGCCAAGTAAGACACGGGTTCGAACACATATTGTCCTTTTTGTAACTAGTTCATATGAACCCACCAATGTAGCAAAGGTACTAGTGTAATGATTCAGAGAGAAATTGTATTAATTCTCCTGAGTAATTTAGCCACCAGGCATCACAGAAAGTTTGTAATTCTGGCGTGCCATACATGTCATGCTTACATATGGATATCATGAAGCGTCTTTCCTTCTACTAATGTGAGAGGTTACTTATAAAAGCACCAACTCACTCACTCAAACATTCTCAGCATTTACAAGGGAAATTTTACATGTTACATCACACATTCTGACCACAGATGTAGATTCACAAGAGCATTACTACCGTTTAATCAAGAGTGGGTAATGATAGGGATTCATAGTAGAATCCAGAATGCACAAAGGTTTGCGAATATGCATTGAATGTGTTTTAAAGTCATTAAGCACACGCAAACAGTCACAGCAGGTGAATAATAGATAAGTTGGAATATACAACGTGTTAGACCCGACAGGTTGAAGAAGCAGCATTCAGAATACCTTCACAATGAAGTTCTGATTTCACTTTCACATTTTCTCATAAAAATACTCTTATATTCTTCTCTTTCGCTAACTAGGCATAACCACAACATTTAAATATGTTTTATAGTGGTATCTGTTGTCCAGAGAACAATAGTATCTGGAATTTTTAGGGCGTTAAGATCACCACATCACAGATAGCGACTGCTCCAGGTGGAGTCCTGGCTTCAACTAACAGATTTGGCCTATAGTATGTCCAGAAATGAATGCCGTCATTCACGATCAATTATTTTGAAAACTGTCTGTTACATCGTTATGAAACTTTTCCTACCGTTTTATATTTACCCCCACCCAAGGAATATGTCTTTGATAGGTCCAAAAGCAACTTAAATCATGAAAAGCGGCGATATTTCTTTGATGTTTTGATGAAAAACTAGTGATTTCTCGCTACCAAACTTGTTTTACAGTAATGCCAATTCCCCCACCAGTTCGAATGACAAACACAAGGCGTATCCAGATTCGTATGGAAGTGCGTGTACTGTCTGCTCTGCTGAGACGGAACATGACATTTTTTGCACGACGAATATAGCTGTGAATGTCTCTGTAGTGGGCTTCCTTCTTAACGATCAAGATGTTGGTCCTCTTTTCATTGAAGTTTATAGAATGATTCGTATGTTCGTGTGTTGTCCCCTCATTTGACAACGTGTTTCTTCTCACGTTTCTTGTTATGCCACAATATGTAAGTTCCCACCGCAATATTACTCTTCGGTTGGTATTCGATGCGTCTAGAGCTTTTTTGCTTTTTAAATGTCAGTTGTTTGTCACCGTTGATGGCTCAAGGAATTGAAAATTCATCACTGTGGAATACAAACTGTTGCCATTAACAAATTGTATTGTTTATGCCGATGCTGTAATGTTTAGGGCCTGCAATTCTTCTGAATATTTGTAGAAAAATATCCCAGTTGGTGTGCACGTGGATTAAGGTCTGCGATCTGCTCAGACCTTAATCTGTGTCGGACGATTCCAGCAGGTTGATTACTGCTCTCCGTTGCATAAAATTCAATCCATCCTTTCTCCAATAGTCCTCTTCCTCTTTCAACACATGGTCCTCATATTTTTCAGTAACTTTTATCAATATTTAATAGCGCGGACTGGATTAGTATCTTGACGTCAGACAATTTGAATATAGTATTGTCAGCTGCCTCCTGTCCTTTGATTTTAGCCCACACAAGTTCTATAGGGTTAAAATGAGAATGGTACGATGGAAGTCTCAAGCACCCATGACGATGTTCTTCTATTAACTTGTCGATTTGATATTTCTTGCTTTTTGGCGTCTGTTTTACAAGGGACAACAATTATAGCTAGAAATACCTTTCTGGAAATGGTATGTTTTCCATTCGGAGCCATATCTTTATTGCTCCCTTTGTGCTCGATGCTGTAGGTATTTTGTCTTCTTGGGCAACAGCATTGATATCATGCATTGTCCATAATTGGACACGACGGTCTATCTAGGGATGGAAGCACAGTATTCTCGAGCCAATCTCTAAATACATTACCATTCATCTTATAATAATCCCTATTGTCTGTATGCTTTGATACGAACACGAGCCCAGCATTCTGTTGTAAGCCATTATGCGTATTACCAGCATGAGCCATGACCAAAAGCTGTCCTATACTACTGGGCACATATCGCTTTATCTGTCCATCCACTGATTGCCATTCCTTATCACTTGTGTGGTGCGAATTGATACACATTTCATCCAAACACACTATGCCATAATTTTCTGTGCGCATTTCCCTTATTTCACGCAGGTATCTGTTTTTCATGGCTCCTAAATGCGGTGGCTAGCAAGAATATTTCTACCGCCCTTGTATTTTCTAAACGTGAAGATAATGTCCTTATACATTTCCACAAAGTTGTTTTGGATAACTTTATGTTATTGTTCTTTCTGAACCAAACCCTAAGTTTTCTTACAGTCACTGTTTCTTTTGGGATCCAGCATTTTTATAATGCTGGATAATTATGGATATAAAATAAAAATGTTTTTAATTTTAGGAGTCTCCGTGGCGAAGTGGTGAAACCTTTTGACTCGGGCTCCAAAGGTTGTGGGTTCGATTCCGGGCCGCATCCTTCGGTTCACGAGTTAAATTTTTCGGAGACTTCTGTGGGTCTTTGCTAGAGCTGCTGAGTTCATGCTTTGTGCGATGCTTTCCGCGCTGCGGAAAGAGACCGAGCCATATGGGATAGAACCAGGTGCAATGAAGTCGACCCTGTCAACTTTTAAGCGACTTGTTAGAGCATTTTTATAATAGCTCGCCTTGTGACATCTTTGTCAAAGCTGTCTGCAATAACCTTTCTACCTACCGTTTGGTGGTTTAATTCCAGATTCTTGCACCCATCGACGAAATGACCGTTTACTCAAACCCAATGCATGTACTGTTCTTTTTTCGGAATTTGTAATAGTATAAAACAGCTTCCTGCGATCAGCTTCTATACATAAATATGTTTACAACTTCATAGCGATGCTTTGAAGTGTATACACAATTTCACATTCAATCCCATTGAAAAATATACACACATTTCAATGTTAGCGATAAATGGTAAGATTAAAATAATAATAATAATAATCAGATTTCATGAAATAACCCACACTTTGAAATCTGCTGTAAAATCTCCAGAACAAACATTTTTTTTTGTTGGCTGGACATAATGATAAGGTTATATGCTAAATCTCATCATTTTCCTTCAGTTGGTTACTTAGATATGGAATTTTATATTGGGGAAGACAAAAGTAAAAACACTATTGTAGATAGCGTTACTACCCAAGTGTTAGCCAATCAAAAGACGGGCATGCGCCTTTTCTCTTCCCTGCATGGTTCTAGAATGTTCGATGTTATTTATATCTCCGCTATCAGGATGGATTCCGTTCAAGATTAAAAGTATTGAGAACGATGTGGTGGACTGGGGATGTGGAGGACTGATCCACCATGTCACAAGCTCAAAACATTTATTACTAACTTTGGGTGTTGATAATAGTAATCCTGATGACTGATTTGTGTTTATGAGGCGTAGATTAATTGTGATCTCAATCTAACCCTTGCAACAACGAAAGAATGATCGGTATTACAATCAACACTGTGGTAACTTCGAGTTAATGATTTTGATTCAAATGTTATCTCAGTGTGATGATGATATCCAGCTGGTACCAATGTCTTTATTTAAAAAAAAAAGAATCGAGTTTGTGATACAGTGGTCATTTAGGGTGCACTGCTCCAGTAGCCTGTGTTCATTTTTCATTCATGCGACCGATGTTGTAATTTCCAAGGCACGCTGACCATGAACTCGAGTCCTCCCTCACACGAGCATAAAAATCATCGAGCATTTAAATGTAGTTAGATGTTGGTACTGCCTTGATTTCAGAGTCTACCTTCTCATAGATTGAATCCTTCGCATCATCAGTGGAACTGAATGTCGGTTCATACCCAGTGAAAATGTTGGCAAAACCAGAATAGGTTGTTTTTCAATACCTCCAGCTGGATTTTCAATCATTCCCATTAGTGAATTCTTCATTGCAAAGCTCATTCCATGTTCTCGCTTTACTTCCTGTCCTCTACCCTTCCAAAAATTGCGTACTTGTTTCCCCGAGTGACCCGTCCTCAGCGAGGCGAGTCTCCTGTTGGCCAGCAATATCAATGTTAAGACGGTGAGTTCGGCCTCAATCACAGCCGTTTTTCTCACATCGTCAATATTCGTCAGATCAGTGGAAAGTCCTGAACACATGGTTCTTATGTTCCAGGTTGCAAGCCGTAGCTTTAGGTTTCTATTTTTCTGTATAGTACCTGGTGCATCGGTTTTTCAACCATTGATTCGAAAATTGCCCTAGAAACAAGCACCCATTGAAGCAGATAGGTTGAAGCGGCTCATCACCCAGTTGGCTTGGGGATGCCCAGCTTGAAGTAGCTGATAACTAACTGTCTAACTGTCCGCCTGTCTGACGTTCGGTCCGTCCGTGGGTGTACAGGTGTGTTTGTTTGTATGTGTGGGGTGTGTATGATAAATTCGTGTGTATGTATGTGTGCATACACGTGTAAATGTATATTTAAACTGTCTTAATGTATGTCATGGATGATATACGCTGTGCTTTTGTAGAAAACTATACGTAGATAGGCACGATTGTTTGGTCATTTGAGGACAAGGACAAATAAACTTGAAACTTTAGTTGCTTTTGGCAGACATGATGAGAAAAGAACAAGAGGAAGACAAAGAAACACACATTTAGAGCCACGTGGCAATACCGAACAACAACACAGACAGTTGGCAAACAAGAAGGGGAAAAGACAGAAGGAAGAAAAGAGACACATGTAAAGCCCCATGGCATTACCGAACAACACCACAGGCAGCTGGCAAACATAAGGGAAAAAGACAAGGGGAAGACAAACAGACACACATTTAGAGCCACGTGGCATCACCGAACAACAACACAGACAGCTGGCAAACATGCAGGGAAAAAGACAAATGGAAGACAAAGAAACACACATATAGAGAGCCATGTGGCATCACCGGACAACACCACAGACAGTTTGCAAACAAGAAGGGAAAAAGGACAGAAGGAAGACAAAGAGAACGAATCAACGAACGGACGGACATTATTTTAAAAGGGTACCAAATTGGGCCGTCTTACATTCGGTCCTTCAAATCATTCATCTTTCGTTCATCAGTAGTGCATATTACATTCACACAAGAAAAAACGTTGTCAAAGGAATGTTGTAAACGTAAACAATGCATATTACCATGTTATGAGACACATCCTCCACCCACCCACCCACACATCCCCCATCCACCCACACATCCCCCACCCAACCACACACACACACCTCAGGCACACATACATTCCCCCACCCATCCACCAATCCCCACACCTATACATCTCCCCACCCACACATAGATCTCTAACCCATCACACTTCCCCCACACCCACACCCCCACCCACCCACACATACCTCAGGCACACATACATCCCCCCACACATACATACCCCCACCCACATATTCCCAATCCACACACATCTCCTCACCCATACATATATCCTCCACCCATCCCATAACCCACCAACAATCAACCCCAAACATACCCTCATCCACCCATACACCCCAAACCACCCAGCCAAAAACACATCCCACACTCACACACACATCTCCCCGCCAAGTAACACATCTCGCACCTACCCACACACAAATCCCGCACCGACCCACACAATCTCCCACCCACACCCCCTGAACCCACCCACACACCCCTACCATCTCACAACCTACATACACTCACCAATCAAAACATCCTTCACAAACCCATACATTCTCCACCCACCCACACATCCTCCACCCACCCATTCCTCAACCACAATCCCTTAACCACACACCCCCACCCATACACACACATACCTTTCACACACACATCTCCCCACTGATACACATATCCCTCACACACATCTCCACCCACCAACACACCCCCCATCCACAAACACAACACCCACACATAACCCACCCACGCACATCAGCCACCCACACACACACCCAACACCCATACACTCATCCCCTCATACATCCCCCACTCACATACTATCCCTCAACCACTCACACCCACACATCCCCCAGCCACTCATCAACACATACATCTCCCATCTACCAACCCACACTCACACACCCCAACCACCCAGCCAAACACACATCCCCAGCCTCACACACATCCTTCACCCACCCGCACATCCACACCCAATCATATCCGCCATCCACCCACACACACACACACATCCCTCACGCACACCCATCTCCCCTCCCATACAACACCCCACGCACAAACACATCCCCCACATACATCACTCACCCATACACACATCTCCCCATACATCTCCTACCCATCCACATATACCCCACACACAAACACCATCACCACACACAAATATATCCTCCAACCATCCACATTTACCCCACCCACTCACACCCCCACCCAAACAGACATAACCCCCACATCCCCCACCCACACATATCACTCACCTCCACAATCACTCTACCCAAACACAACCCCCACCCATCCCATAACCCACAACAATCACCCACTCACATATCCTCCTCCACCCACTCACCCCCAACCACCCAGCCAAAGATACATCCCCAACCACACATCCCCCACCCACACACATCTCCCCGCCAAACCACATATACCGCACCTACCCACACACAATCCCGCACCCACCCACACATTCTCCCTCTACCCACCCACACATCGAGACACACATGTAGAACCACGTGGAGCACAGAACAACAACACAGATAGCTAGCAAACATTAAGGGAATAAAGGCAGAAGGAAGACAAAGAGACACACAGGTAGAACCACGTGGCAGCACCGAACAACAACACAGATAGCTGGCAAACATTAAGGGAATAAAGGCAGAAGGAAGACAAAGAGACACACGTGTAGAACCACGTGGCAGCACCGAACAACAACACAGATAGCTGGCAAACATGAAGGGAATAAAGACAGAAGGAAGACAAAGAGACACACGTGTAGAACCACGTGGCAGCACCGAACAACAACACAGATAGCCGGCAAACTTGAAGGGGGAAAAGACAGAAGGAAGACAAAGAGACACACAGGTAGAACCATGTGGCATCACCTAACAACAACACAGACAGCTGGCAAACATGAAGGGAAAAAAACAGAAGAAAGACAAAAAGACACACACGCTGATCGCCATGACACACCATGATGATACTGTTGTTACAGAGGTTTAGTATTCACAGTTTGTGTTTGTCGCTTCTCTGCCAGATCTCAAACTATCCTATTTGTGAGCAAAAAGTCCCAAAGCAGGAGCCTGCAATGGGTATGCCAAGTGCTATGCCCATCTCATTTTGTCGACATGAATGCACAGAAGGGTGTATTTTTAATGACTGAGCAGTGTTTGAAAATATTGCCGGTTCAGGTTGTGTATTCACCTATTATATTGCACGAACTTTACAGTGGGTGAATACAAAACTTGGACCGGAAATATTTTCAAACACTGCACAGTCATTAAACATACAACCTATAGACGGCAGGTCTGATCCTTACTTAGCAGGCGGCGAGCCGAGGCGTCGAACCCTCGTCTGGCCATTCTCATGACATTATCAACGCAGTTCCATATCAACTTCGATAACATGACCGCTATTAGCTACCCACTTGTTATGTTATATGTTATAGTTTAGAGTGGTATGTGCTCAATAATAACGGGGCTTGACATGAGAACGGCACAAACATTATACCCACCACACCCTGGGTAATTAGACTGACTTCGGTGTTGACAATATCTAACTCTCTAACTGTCACACTGGATATTAGTAACTAATGCTGCTGCACGGAGTTGCAACAATTATACACCAGTTTGTTTGGTCACAGTACACATTAATCTGTTCCAGACACGCTTTATCTGGATGGGACCAAAACGTCTTGGGCTTAAAGCACGTACATATGTGTTTATGGCAGTGTAAATCCATCCATCCATCCATCGCCCGTTAGTCCTTTTGTAATTCAATCCATCCATGCATCCATCCAGCCAGCCAGCCAGCCAACCAGCCATCTATCCATCCATCCATCCATCCATCCATCCAGCCAGCCAGCCATCCATCCATCCATCCATCCATCCATCCATCCATCCAGCAACCCAGCCAGCCATCCATCAATCCATTAGAAAGAGAGAAGAAGTGCAGATTGTCAGACGGGCTTGCGGGCTTGATTATTAACCCTTTGAGAATAATTTGTTTTTTCGTTCTTTCTTTCGTTCCATCCAACCATGCATCTATTCATTCATCAGTCCGTCTGTCCGTCTGTCCGTCCGTCCATCCACCCATCCATCCATCCATCGCCCAATCCATCCGTCCGTCCGTCGGTCCGTTCATCTGTATGATTGCCCGCATGTCTGTATGTGCGTGCACGCTTTATGTATGAATGAGCGTATATGGGCATGTAGGTGTGTGTGTGTGTGTGTGTGTGTGTGTGTGTGTGTGTGTGTGTGGATGAGTGAATGTGTGTTAGTGTGTGTGTGTGTGTGAGTGTGTGTGTGTGTGATTGCGTGAGTTTATGACTTTTTGAGTGTTTGTGAAAATTGTGTCTGTCTGTCTTTACGTACGTACGTTTGGACCGACGAACGAATGACGGACCGATGGATGGATCGATGTATGGATGTATGGATTGATGGCTGGATGGATGCGTGTATGCGTGCATGCGTGTATATATTTCACACTTCAACGGTAGCTTGCCCTGTCATTAACTTACTTATATAAGATACTATATCAGCGATATTACCCACCAGTTTGTCTATGAACCAAACAGCAAGATTGCTGCCGAAACAAAGCCTGCACTATTTTCGAGTACATAAGTGTACATGTAAGAACTTTAATCACAAGCAATTACCAGCCCTTCTTACATTGACTCAATTACCAATTAAATTAAATAGGTCTAGATACAAGGACATGTTTACTGATGCTGTAACCACAAAATTACGGATGTGAAAAACTGTAACACAATGGCCCTATTTCTCTAATTGTGATGTCAAAAATAATGTCCAGGTTATCTCTATACGGTAAGTCATTGTTTCAATGTAATTTAGTAATTTTCGACCAAACTAAAGGTGGTGATCATTTCTTGCTCAAGTGAAATTTTCTGCTGTGTTGTCTTCCTCTATTCTAGATTTCTGCGGATTATCTCCAGCCTGTTTGGTTGCTAAGGGTAAATTCCCTAGAAGGAGAGATTGGCTCAGAGGTCTCTTAGTTCTCTCCCGGCATACGACTGGACATTTGTAACCCGGCATAAGATTGGACATTTGTATCCATTCCAATGCTTTATGATGCCACATTGTCACTGTGTCGCTTAGAGATGGGAGAGCAGATATCTACGCTTCTCAGTTCAGGTCGAAAGAACAAGAGCCAATGTGCACACGTGAAGAATTTTATTAAGGTTATACAATCGTAGTAGGTAGATAGTAATGCAGCTGCTGTGGAAAAATAATTAGAGGGACAAATCCTACCTCCTGGTAGATTGAGTCTGCTACTTTGGATGGAGTCTGTCTACAGGAGGAAAGCTTGACACACATGTTTGCCACCACCTGACACATTGACAAGTGAATTTAAGGAATGACGCACCTTATCTAAAGTGGAGCGAATAAAACGCAGAAGAAGCAGAAGAAGAAGAAGAAGAAGAAGAACAGAAGAAGAAGAAGAGAGACAGAAGAAGAAGAGAAGAAGACAGACAGACAGACAGACAGACAGACAGACAGACAGACAAACAGACAGACAGACAGACAGACAGGTAGGTAGGTAGGTAGGTAGGTAGGTAGGTAGGTAGGTAGACAGACAGACAGACAAAATGATAGATAACAGCAGGCAGACAGGTAGGTAGTTAGGCAGACAACCAGACTGACAGACAGATTGACAGACGGACGGACGAATGAATGCATGGATGGAAGGATGGATGGATTAATGCATGGATGGATGTATACTTCAATAAATAGTTATGTATCTACTTTAAGCCGAAGGCATGTGGTCTTAACCCTTTGAAAAATGGATGGATGGATAGATAGATGGATGGATAGATGGATAGATGGATGGATGGATAGAGGTATGTATGTGCGGATGACTGGATACATGGATGGATGGATCTTGATCGATGGATGGATGGCTGGATGAAAGGACAAAATGACTACCGTGCGGATGAAGGGATGGATGGATGGATGGATGTACACCACAATCATGATAACAAGTATCTGGAGCAGATTAATATGTACTGTGACGATGGTGATCATCTCTGCCCACTGCCTTCTATCTTGTTTAATGCAGATCATAAATCATACAAATGTTCCCCCTTGGCATTATCTCAATATCCAGTATCTTCTCACTTAATTTTCCCCTGCTTCTTGTCCACTGCAACTTTCTCACCGCCACGACATACACCCCCCTTACCGCTTCCCACGACATGCCAAAAGAATGTGGACTAGCATCTTGCCATGCGAGTAACCAGTTCTCTTTGTGAGTTAACTTCTTTCAAGATGTCTTCATTACTCTTTCTATTCGTCCATGGGTATCTAATAATGTTTATATAACACAACATCTCGACATTCTCCAACTTTTCCTCACCCGTTTGCTAAGTGTCCATGACTAGCATCCATACACCATGACAGGTTCGCTATAGCTCTAAAGAACTCTTCGTATCTAAACGGACATAGGCAAACAGCCCAGAACGTTATTCATCGATGTTTGGCTTATGAAGGGAGATAAATCAATAGTTAGACTGTGAAAGAGTTATCGTATTGATGCCAATGCAAAAGATATAAACCCAAATAATTTACACTGAGGGGTTTTACAGTAATGATGTATTATATAAGCCCAAGTTTGTCCATTTGTAGTTACTCAATCACAGATGTTCTAGCACGTACGTTCGCATGTGGTCAGACATAATAGGCTGTTGCATTATAATAACTAGCAATGTTAACAAGTCTGGTGAACTTAAACAAGTTAACATTTTGATCGCGCTAGTTTTTTCTTTATTATAAAATAATTACACATGTGTAAAGTAATCACACATGAAAATATAAATATTGATTTAGAAAATGTAATTAATCTTTAATCCAGCTAATCCAGGATGCTGCGGTAACGCAAGGACTAACACACTTGCCAGCCAGCCAGGAGATTTTGTGTTTGAACCCCGTTTCTACAGGGGGATATGTTAAAGATTGACCTGGGCTGCCAGGTCAGACCAGCCTACAATGGCTACCAGGCAATAATGAGTACCAGGTCATGTTACGAGGACTAGAGGTGGTCGGTGAGATATGAACCTATGTCTCATAACTCGTCGAAGGAAAAAAATCTCAAGAGCACCTCCAGGTGGTAGATGATGTGAACACACCAGAGTGTGGCAAACAGAGCTCTGGGGGAGAATATCCGCTGGGATAAGTGGACACATCTGGGATGCTGTGTTTGCTGTTGGCTAGAGTACCACACAACAGGGTACCCATTCACACCGGCAATGTACAAGATTGCTCAAGGCTGAAGACGCATGGCCCAGTTAACGAAGAGGAATGAAGAAATTCTGCAAGCAACTAAACCAGAAAGAGAACAACTAAGACTAGAGAAGTGAGCTATCCCAAAAACAAGCCAGCAGAAGCAACACAAAAGACCACTGAGAAACTTCAAGCTTAAACTACGCCAAAGACCAGTGAGAAACCTCAAGATGAAGCCAACAACCCATTCACAGTGACCAATAAATTCAAACTCAAACAAGTTTTGAACCAGAGATTTGACAGCAAGTCTAGTCAGCCTAGAGGAGAAAAACGATTAAACCTGTCAGAATGTATAAAAATATGTCCGAATGGGACGAAGAAAAGATATCTGAGACAGTAATATTTTTGGCTGCTGTGCTCAGGAGTAAGGCACTGAAAACGGACACAAAAGTAACTAGACCAAAAGATGTGTCCTTCTAAGGACTAGATCCACATAAAACATACGAGATAGGAGCCAGCACTGACAAACGGAATAACAGGAAGAAGCGGGTACAAAGGAGAACTCGTCGGCCAAACACCGCAGCTGACGTCACAGGCATAAACTCTGCGAAATACTGAACTACCACAATTATAACCAACGCTACTACCAGGTTGAACGAGGTGGAAAGTTCTGTTTCTTTGTTTTCTACATATCGGATCGGATTGGCAGACGTTGCTCACAGACATATGTATGTGAAGAGAAAGAGGATACTACCAGTTGTTCATCTCAAATCACACAAATTAGCAGCGTAAAAATAATAAAAAGGAAACGATCTTGAGGCCCCCAGGCTAGGCAGATCATTCACACAAATTGGAGAAGAGGATGATGACAGAGCAAGAGAGAGTAATAGAGATGACGACTGTAAACCCAGCGGTATTATAATGTAGAGGTCTGCCATTTGGATAAAAAGGAATGGAACATATCATTTTAGATTCCTATATCAGGGAAATGTGGTTTCTGAGGAAAATGCACAGAATACCTTGGGCAGACAGAAAAACCAATGACCAAGTCCTACAAGAAACAAATGAAAACCGTAAACTGATTAGAGAAGTTATACGTAGATAGTCAAATTTTTGGACACGTTATTAGAAGACATAAATTGGAGAAATTGGTGACAACTGGCAAGATTGATGGGAAAAGAACACGGGGGAGGTAGAGAAGTAAATATCTGGATGGCTTGGCAACGTGGTATGGTCGAGACAAGAACACAGAGCTGATCCCCGAATCTAGTGATCGTGTGAGATGGCGAAACATGACCGCACACGCTTATCGGTATAACACATAATGATGATGTCAGGGGAAAATGTGATTAGTAAAGAATTTGTAAGAAATACAACTGATACACTGAGACAGAGTTTCCTCATGGCAAAAGTATTTTCCTCTGTATTTCTTGAATACACTCCAGTGACTGATAAACTTGTAACTATACATCAACAACTGCAGCAGAAAAGGATGGGATTCTTGAATTTTTCTGCAGTTTACTAGCTGCAGTAGAAACGGTGATAACAAGAGACTTGATAATCATGGAGATTTCAAAGCGAATACTGGAACTGAAAGAGCGGAAATAAGAAAAAGTGGTAATAGGTTATTCGGTATAAAGCAAAGAAACGGGAGCTGAGAGAAACTAATCGAATTTTGCATAGAAAATAATCTTACTGTCAAAAACACCCCAATTAACTAATTAAGCGCTGTACACTTGGGGCTCACCCGAAAGTAACTGCGGAAACAGATAGGGTACATCTTAACACAGCAAAGTTAGAGGACGTGTTTCAATTCACAAATACACATCTTTCAGCAGCGATATATATATATATATATATATATATATATATATATATATATATATATATATATATATATATATATATATATATATATATATATACGCTTATGGGCTTGGAAAAGGTCCTGAACATTTTAGAAATCGTTTGTGCCCCATGGTCTATATATGGTTCTAGGAGAGTGTTATATTATCTTTGCAACAGTAACACAATAATAATAATAATAATAATAATAATAATAATAATAATAATAATAATAATAATAAAAGTTAGTTAGTTAGTCTTTCCTCTTGAGCCTAAGTCGGCGCATAGGGCAGAAGTCATGGCTCTCCATGTCTGGCGGTTCGCTGCTACCTGTTGTAGATCTTGGATGTTCACTTGGCCGTTGAATGAGCCTTCTCTGATGATGGTTCTACGCAGGGTCTCTCTTGGTCTTCCCCGTTTTCTTTTCCCTACTGGTGACCATATGAGGGCTTGGTAGGGGAGTCTTGTCTTGTCCATTCTGAGTACATGGCCGATGTAGTTCCAACGGCGTTTTCTTATAAAATTGGATACAATATCTTGCTTAGTCTCTTGTCTTATTTGCGCATTGGTTTTGAAATCTGTCCACTGGATGTTTAGAATTCTTCTAAGACATTTGTTCTCAAAATTGTCTAATTTTTTATCTAAAGCTACCGTTGATTTCCAACTCTCACATCCATACGTTAGCACTGGAATCACACAAGAATTGAAGATTTTAAGTTTCGTATGTTGGCTGAGTGACTTTGACTTCCAGATGTTTAACAGTTTATTGAAGGCACCAGATGCCAGTGAGATTCTAGATAATATTTCTGGTGATGAGTCCCCTGTAGATGTCATTTTGCTTCCTAGGTATGTGAAGCTGTTGACTTTTTCAAGAACATGGTTGCTTAATTTGGTGTCGTCTGAACTGTTGGTAAGATCAATAGTTTTTGTTTTTGTGGTGTTAATTTGGAGACCAATTTGTCCTGAAACATTTTGGAGATGGTTTATTTTCTCTTGGGCATCTGGGTGTGTTGAACTCAAAAGCACTATGTCGTCAGCAAAGTCCAGGTCTTCTAGAATTTTGTCAACCCAATGGATACCCCTATTTGTGTTGTTTGTGCATTTGCGCATGACCCAATCGATAGCTATTCCAAAGAGCATCGGTGACAAGACACAACCCTGTTTCACTCCCGTTTCCACTGAGAACCAGTCAGAGTTGCCTGATTCTGTTCTCACGCAGCAACGTGTCTCCTTATAGACATATTTTATGATGTTGGTATATTTGGTAGGAAAAACATATATGTCAAGTAGATTCCAAAGTGAAGGACTGGTGGATACTGTCGAAGGCTTTTTGAAAGTCGACAAAGTTGGTGATTAATTTCGACTGGAATTCTACAGTCATCAATGATTATTCTAAGAGTGAAAATGTGGTCTATACATGACCGTTTTGGTCTGAAGCCAGCTTGTTCTTCTCTGAGCCTTTCATCTATCGACTTTTTCAATCTCTCAAGTAACATGCTACAAAAAAGTTTTCCTGGTACTGACAGTAGGGTGATACCACGCCAGTTATTACAATCAGACATATCACCTTTTTTTGGCAGTTTAAAAATTACACCATCCTTCCACTGTTGTGGTGGGGATTCGTTTTGCCAGATTTCATTGATCAGCTGTAACAAACGTTGTAAGGTATTCTCATCTGCTGCTTTGAGCATTTCACCTGAGATGTCGTCTTCACCAACAGCTTTGTTGTTCTTCAATTTTTTGATGGCTGCTTTAATCTCTGCCATGGTGAATGACTCACAGGAGGCATCTAGTGGTGGCATGGTGATTTTTCCATCCAGGTTGGGAACACATTAAGGCTGTGGTCTATTTGATATTTCTTTGAAATGCTCTGCCCATCGTTGCTTTTGGTGGTCATCTGATAACAGTAGTTTACCTTGTTTGTCTTTGATGGGTTTGTTTGGTGTAGGTGAGTGATCGCATAGTTGTTTCATGTGGAATACGGCTTTGTTGTTTCCAGTTTTGGCAGCCGATTCGGCGTCGGCGGCCAAGCTGTGTATAAAGGTCTGTTTATCTTTTCATGCGCTTGATTTCACCTCTTTATCCAACATGGTGTAATTTCGCTTATGGGTTTCATATGAATCTGAGTCTTTTGTAGAAAGAAGTGTTAATGTTGCTTGCTTTCTTTCTTGAATCTTCGTCCAGGTATTATCGCTTAGCCACTTCTTCTTCTGTCTTTGTACATAGCCGACAGTGTTTGTTGCCGCATTTAGCAAGGTCTCTTTTCTTCTTCTTCTTCAGCATTCCGAGCCATTGAGGTTCTTTGCTGCAAATACAATCTGTCTCCATTCGTCTCTCTGGTGGACCTTCTCTTGCCAGTCGTTGATTCCAAGTGCTTGTAGGTCTGTATGTATATTATCTCTCCACCGCCTTCTTGGTCTACCTCGGGGTCTACGGTCATTTATTTCCTGAGTGTAAGCGAGTTTTGTTTCCCTATTATCTTCCATTCTTTCTATATGCCCCAGCCATTGTAGTCTATTAGCCTTCATGATACCAGTGATTAGCGGGGACTTAAACAAATCATAAATGTCTTTGTTACTTCTTCTTTTCCACTCTCCACTTTGTGTATCCCTAATGGGTCCAAAGATGCGTCTTAAAATTTTGTTCTCAAAGGTTTGTAACAAGGCTTCGTCTCCTTTCGTTGTACTCCAGGTTTCAGAGCCATACAGCACAACTGGTCTGATCAGTGTTTTGTATATTGTGATTTTGGTGTTACGAGATAGCGCCTTTGATTTTAGTAGATGTTGTAGTGCATAGTATATCTTATTTCCAGAGTTGATTCTAGTTTGTATTTCTTCCATTATGATGTTGGAGCAGTTGAAGATTGTACCCAGGTATTTGTATGTTTCCGTTCTTTTAATGGTCATATTATCTATTTGTATGTGGCCAGAGTTTTTAGCCATTCCGTCTCTTGAAATTACCATATATTCTGTCTTATCTTGGTTGATAACCAGCCCCATCTGTTGGGCTTTTTCCTTTAAGTGAGTCAATATTTCTAATGTCTTTTAGGAAATTCAAATTTTCTTCAATGTTATTTTCACTATTCGTATTGCTTGTTATACTTTCTTTGTTGGCATAGATGTTTTGTACCTCTGAGTTGAATGCGAGTTGGTATTCTTTAGTCAGTAGGGACTGTGAGTTTATTTTCTTGATTCTTGGTGTTGTGTATAGAGTCTTAAGCTTTAGTTTTAGCTTGGCTATGCAGAGATTATGATCGCTGCCAACATCTGCTTCTCTGTAAGCTCTGGCGTCTTGTACTGATGAACGGAATTTGGCACTAATGCAAAAATGGTCTATCTGAGAGTTTGCTATTATCAGATTTGCTATTTCACAAAATTCTAGTAGTCTCTCTTCGTTTTGGTTTATGTCCCCTAGACCGTGAATTCCCATCTCGACACCGGTATTGTCAGATCCTATCTTGGCATTGAAATCACCCATTACAGCAACAATGTCGTGTTTCGGTGATAAGTTGATGGTACCAATTAGTTGGTTGTAGAAATTATCTTTGTTGACGTCGGTATCATCGTTGGTAGGTGCATAGCACTGTATGAGTGTTAGCTTGAAATATTTTGTTTGGTAACGCGCTGTTATGATTCTATCGTTTACTGGTTCCCAGCTGATTAGTGATCTTTCTGCATTTTTTGACATGATCATAGCGACTCCGTTCGAATGATGGTTGTCATTTCTTCCTGAATATATTATGTGTCTTTGTTCGTAGTTAAGAAACGTTTTGCCTGAGTCAGTCCATCTGCACTCGCTAACCCCGAGAACATCTAGGTTGTATTCATTCATAACACTACACACCTGAGTAGTTTTCCCTGTCTGGTACATAGTTCTAACATTCCAATAACCAATCTTGAAAGTATCCTTGGAATTTAGCAAGTTTGAGCGATACATCATAACATTAAATCCAAAAATTATTCTGAAAACAGCGGGAAATGGTTTGACGGACCGCTTTTAGCCAAGTCAGAAGAAAAACACGTCGAGAATATCCAGATTGTATCCGTTCATAGCACCACACACTACACACCTGATTTTAATGTTCAATAACCAATTAGAGAATATCCTTGGAATTTAACAAGTTCGAGCGAAGCGTCTAACATTTAGAGCCAGAAAACTGATTCTGAAACAACGGGAAGTGTTGTGATGTCAAGCCGTCGATCAACCGTTTAAGAGAAGCTAGAAGAAAACACGTCCCGCCATCTTGGCCCAAACCGGAAACTCATATAATAATAACAACAACAACAACAACAATAATAATAATAATAATAATAATAATAATTTTTTCAGTCACTATTTATAGCATTGATGTAAAGAAATATTTAAATGTCATGATTCCACGATGTACTTCGGTCTGCAAGGTGTGGAATGCGCTTGGCCCTGCAGGGTTGGGATCGGCTAGCCTCTCCGGGGGGGGGGGGGGGGGGGGGTGAAAAGTGAAAATCAGTAGCCTGCTGATGACCCGCTAACCCTAACCCTAATCGCAACAACCATGGTCATGGGCTAACGGGGCCTTGGCTCGCCATAGGGGATGGGCTCCCTGTGGTCAGATTTGTGTCCTATACCTGCGACTGGCCTAGCAAGCCGGTAGGGTATCTTCATACTAAAAAAAAAAATGTTTGCATATCCTTTACAGGACATTGCTGTCCATATCAGCATCTTTCGGGTGATTGTTGATTTCTTGGCAAGATTACGCTCAGTAGTTTGCCATTGCTTTCTGAGCGGCCGGCTCACATACCCCGTAAGTTACCGACGCGATTCGAACCACTGCTGATTCTCACCGTCGTCACGTATACTTACGAGAGTATACGAGATTACGGAGAAAAGTTGCTAACCTCTAGGCCAGGAAGCCGGCATCTTCATACTGCTCGTAGAAAAATTAAGAAGTATAAACGGACTGACCCAAACGGATATCTACCCGGCAATGTTAATGGAATACGAGATAGATCAACGACTCAAAAAATAGGCACAATGACTGTTTGCGGTTTCAGTAGTAAATAAGAAGAGCTTATAGAAACAATGGAAGAGAGGAAAATTGGACTGATGGGAATAGCGGACACCAGAACAAAGGGGAAAGGATGCAAGGAGCTCCACCGCAGTTACACGTTTGTTTACTCCGGAGTAGAACAGCAAGAAAGGGCGAGACACGGTGTGGGAATAGTCATCGAACCATGGCTAGCAAAAGGAATACTAGAAATAAAATATATTTCAGAAAGAATCATAACAGTGAGAATAAAAGGATAAATAATTACAACATATGTACAAATATACGCACCATAAATACAAATAAAAATGAGCAAGAATGAGAAGAATTCTACGAAGACATACATGACGTGCTAAATAAAATAGATAAGCAGGACAACATCATAGTTATGGGAGACTTAAATGCAAGACTGGGATATAACAGAGTGGGCATAGAAAAACATCTGGGAGCATTTGGAGATCAGCATAATGAACGGAATGATAACGGAAGTAGACTGATAGAGCTATGCAGCCAACACGACCTCTATAAAACAAACACATTCTATAAACATAAAGACTCACAAATATACACCTGGTATAAATGGAACGATCTAGATACTAAAAGCCAAACTGATTTTATATTAACTAGAAATAACAGAAAGTGAAATATATTAGATGAAAGGGCAGTGCCCAATTTAAGTATAAACACAGATCATAATGCTGTCGTTGCCACAATAGGAACCATCAGAAGAAGAAAGCAAAGAGCAGGAAAATACGTGCCATGCGAATAAGTAAACTTTTAAAAAAAAAAAAATTAAAGACGATGCTGTAAGGGACAATTATGAGAAAGAACTAACTGAAATCTTTGTAAAATTACCTATAGAAATAAAAACAGTGGAAGATGAATGGTAGATGTTCAAATCAAGCATTTTAAATACTGCAAAAATAATATGTGGAATCACGAAAAAACGCAAAACACGGATACAGAAAATAACAGGTTGATGGAACGCAGAGATAAAGAAAGCAGTAAAAGACAAAAAGGAAGAATATAACAAGTGGTTGAAGAGCAAACATGAATGTGATTACATAGAATATAGAATAGCGAGATGACATGTGAATAGAATAGTAAAGAGGGAAAAGCAAAAAGACTGGGAAGAGTGTGGACAAACAATAAATACAAACTACAAGGAGGAAACTAGAAACTTCTACAAAAAGATAAGTGCAATGCGAACCAGAGAAGAACCCTTTGACCCAACTGACATAATTCACAGCGAAAATAAAGAACCAAGAAGTGAACAAAACTAAATCCTAATAAGATGGAAGCAGTATTTCGAACAACTTCTTAACATCCCATCAGATGTCACAGGAATTCAAGAAACCTACACAGATGTCACCGAAGAACTAGAACCAGACATACTAAAAGAAGAAATTATAGAAGCCATCAGATTATCCCCATTGAACACATGGCCGGGACAAGATGAAATACCAATTGAATTACTTAAAGCGGCAAGAGAAATAGGAACAGCATGGCTACATAGACTATTCAACCATGTTTGGGTAGAACAACAGACACCACGAGACTGGGGAAATGCCAATTTGGAAAAACAAAGGCAGCAAGAGAGATTGCACACAATACAGCGGCATTTCACTATTGAGTCACACTGGGAAACTATTTTGCAAAATTCTTGGGGGAAAAGATTACGAACTACTATAGAACCCCAGATAAGCGAAACACAACTTGGATTTAGGAAAAACAAAGGATGCACAGATGCCATTTTTGCTCTTAGACAACTTATGGAAAAATTAATCGAATTAAATGAAACACTCTACTCAGCCTTTTTCGACCAAGAAAAGGCATTTGATAGAGTAGATATAAGCAAGCTGAGGGAAATCCTTAAATAATATGGTGTGAGTGCACATCTAACAAACCTATGTAGAAGTTTATACAACAACAGTGAATGCATAGTGTGAGCAACTGGAGGACACTCAGAACCCTTCACCATAAGATCTGGAGTACGACAATGTTGTGTACTGTCCCCTCTCTTGTTCATAACATATATAGACAACATATGTAAAGAAACCAGCCAAACAGAGACCGCAAGAATACCGCATGACGAGAACACAGAAGAAGAACCATCTGCATATCTAACCATTAGAGAACTCCTGTTTGCGGACGACCAAGCACTAATAGCAAAATCAGAAGCTGAATTACAAGACCACATGAATATTCTAAACGAAATGTGTAGGGAACATAACATGAAAATTAGCACAAGCATAACATAGGTAATGACTATAACTAAAGAAGAAGAAACAACAACAATTCACCTAAACGAACATCCCTTGAAACAAGTAAAGAGTTTCAAGTACTTAGGAAGTATAATATCAAAAACTGCAAGATCAGAAGACGAGATCGAAAATAGATGCAATAAGGCAAACCAACTCATTAGACAAATGGCACCAATAATAAAGAACAAACATGTATCAATGACTACTAAGAAAGCACTTTACAATGCAATATTCCTACGAACTCTATGCTACAAATGCCAAACCTGGACAATGACAGAAAAAGAGAAAAGAAAAATCACAACACCAGAAATGAGATTCCTGAGAAGAATACTCAACATATCAAGAAGAGATAATATCAGAAATGAAGAAATCAGGACTAAAGTAGGGGTTATCGCAGCACTAGATTTTATTAGAAAGCAGCAAGTCAAATGGTTTGGCCATGCAAGTGGGTTACCAGTCAACAGCATACCGCAACAAGCAATGATGTGCAGACCAGATGGAAACAGAGGAAGAGGCCGACCACGTAAACGTTGTACGAAGGGAATAACAGAGTTCATGGGAATATCGATACATGAAGCCCATAATCGGGCACTCTCACGATGTTTATACTTCACCAAGAGGAACATGATGAGATGAGATGAGATGAGATGAGATGAGACGATGTACTTCCAAATATATGATCGTAGTAAAGTAAATTGTATTGCATTATTTAAAGCTGAAATGGTTTCAAATATTACTCTGCATAAAACTTTCGCAGTACACAATCTAATTCCATTTTAAATAAAATAACATTGCATTTTATCACCACTTAGAGCAAATTTGTGGCCACTGACGATAGAGACAAAGATGGAGCTTATTCTTATCACAGCAGCGATACTACTCCTGGCCGTCTTCTGGTGGTTTCAACGTAAAGAATCCACCAATTTGCCACCATTCCCAAAGAGGCCTCTGCCGATAGTGGGTAATATACCTCACCTGGAGAGCAACCCTCGATCTCAGTTTGAGAAATGGCGCCAACAGTTTGGGGATATCTTTAGGTAAGGCAACTGGTTACAACTTAACACATAAAGATAAAACATTTGATGTGTTCTAATGACTCACATTATCCTGACCCTTAAAGCTTCCGTTAATGGTGCTGCTACAGTATTCGTGCCGCTGTTGCTGTCGATACAACAACAATAACAACAGCAAGAACAACAACAACTACGACTACCACCACCACCACCACCACGATAACCACCACCACGATAACCACCACAACCACCACCACTATTATCGAAATTATTCTCTTATAATAATTATATTTTTCATTATTAAAATCCGCCAGAGCTGTGAAGTGGCATTAATACGGCCTAATACGGCCGCTCCGTGGCGCAGAGGTTATGGACCTAGTTTGTAATCACGCATACCCGAGTTCGAAACTCAGCTGTGTTGGTTTTTGTTTTAATGAAATGGTATGGGTGCCGGTCATTCAGAAAGCAATGGCAAACTACTGAAATTAAATTTGCTCAGTGTCACGATCAGTCAAAAATGCTTGGGTTGACTGCTACGTCCTGTAAAGGAATGCAACTAACAAAATAGGCAGACGTCGGCCTCCATAGTTTAGGGGTAGTGACCAAAAATGTCTAGAAAATTACAAACAGCCAAAAATGTTGGTATTGAATGCGACATCCTGTAAAGGACATGCAACTAATTTTAATACGAAGAAGTCAATTGGTCAGATTTATGTCCATCTGTCGAGCACAAGTTTTGCCAGGGCAAATTGAAGCTCAAAGCAATCAAGAATGTAATGTACTTCCAGGCAAGTCAAATTAGGTACCATCACAACATGTTATCATTAGCCGGGTCATCGCTAAGCTTGTCTATAACCCACCTGACCACACAGAGTATAATCACTGCCCACTGATATTTTATACTCGACCCACGAGTATTGAATATTGAAATGATTCGCTCTCAGCAATGTTTACAACGTAATAGGTTACAGCGGCTCTGTGACGAAGGAGTTATGAAAGCAATTAGCAATCCGGGTTCGTGACACAGCTGCGGGCGATTTGGAAGCAGACCATCATGCACTGATTTTCATACAATAGTGTGAGTGCCGGTTGTTCAGATATTGAGTTGACTTAAGAACCGTCATCACTGCACTCAGGACAGTCCCATGCGTGCTCCGTCCCCTCGTTCAATAGCCAGCGTGGAGTCATACTACTTATTGTTCTCATCGCTATCTGATTAAACGTTTTCCTGGTCTTCCCTCTCAGTTTTGAGATTCTCCCAGAACCCCTGCCGATCCCACGCAATCTCATTCTTTCCACATATGGGTTTTCAGTCTGTTCCTCCGCTTTCTCCACCTGGTCCCACAAGCGCATGACCACCTCCCCCTTGTCCATAGGCAAACTACCACCAAGATGTGCATTCCCTGTTAGAATATCAGCCTGTTCATTCCCCCGTACTCCCGCATGGCCAGGGCAAAATATCCATACAACTCTCACAATCTGTGACCTCTGAAGCGACGAGAGCCATTCCACACGAAACATTCCCTTTTCCACCTTACTAAGCATACTCTCTGAATCCGTAATGAATACAACGTGTGTTGAAGTAGTCTCCTCTAGCCACCGGAATGCCGCTGTTACTGCCTCCACCTCCATTCTCATGCTGGAGATCGTAGGCTCATATGCCAGACTCTCCTTTTTCAAGACTCGTCCATTAGCCTTTGCAATAAAGCCCCAGCCACTACATCTGTTTCTCACCACTGACCCATCGGTGTAGATGACTATGTCACCTTGATGTGTGTTGCTCTGGATCAGTTGTTGCACTTCAAACTCAGTGCTGCCCGCTGCCCATTCCCTGCACTCACGACCCAGTGTTATTATTACATTGTGCCAGTCCCTCATGTTTTCCGAAACCTCAACCCACACTTTTTCACGATTGGTGGTCTCTAGATCACACACCTGACGTATAGAAAGTTCTGCCTGTGCCATCCAGGACCTGCCTCGTCTTAGTCAGTATCAAAGAGCCAGCTTGAAAGGTTGGAGCGCATACAGAATGCTGCCATGCAGTTAATCCTGGGGTGCACAAAGGACACACCAATTATATGCATGAGGCATATCCTGGCGCTACCAACAATGACGGATAGGCATAGGGTCCTTCAGGCCAAATGGTACCTGAGAGTGGCCGCAGACAGGAATCATCCAGTGCTTGCAGCAATGGATATGGTCAAGGGTCATAGACGTAGGTTATTCAGATATATGGCAATCTACTGAACGTAAACTTGCCAAGAAATCACAATAGGTTACAGAAATGTCTATCACCGAAGCAATTGATCAAATAACAAACGTACAGTACAAATAAACCGGACCGTTATTCTGGGTACATACACTGTGCGAATATTTCTAGATTACTTTTATAGACAGTCTCACGCGTTGACTGATGTGTTAGGTATCACACAGGGAGACTTTACGTTCATTATTTCCTGAAACACATTTAAGGTAGTGGTATATCCTCTGTTATATTGGTATATCCACTGTTATATTTGGATGTCTTCTGTTACATTTTGTATTGGTATATCTTCTGTTATATTGGCATATCCTCTGTTAAGTTTTGTATTGGTATATCTTCTGTTATATTTTGTATTAGTATATCTTATGTTATATTTTATATTAGTATATCTTATGTTGCCGGCTTCGTGGCTTAGAGGTTATGACTTTTCTCCGTAATCTCGTATACTCTCGTAGGTAAACGTGATGACGGTGAGAATCAGCAGTGGTTCGAATCGCATCGGTAACTTACGGGGTATGTGAGCCGGCCGCTCAGAAAGCAATGGCAAACTACTGAGCGTAATCTTGCCAAGAAATCAACATACAGCTGAAAGATGCTGCTGTTGACAGCGATGTCCTGTAAAGGATATGCAAAAAAAAAAAATATCGTATGTTGCCGGCTGCCTGGCCGATGGGTTAGCAGCTTTCTCTGTTAACCCCGAATACTCTCGTGGTCGACGTGAGCGCACGAGAATTAGAAGTGGTTAGAGTCGCGCCAGTGACTTATGAGAGTATGTAGCCGGTCGCTCAGAAAGTCGTGGCGTGCTGATGAGCTTAATCTAGCCTAGGAATCAACATACAGATGAAAGATGCTGGTGTTGACCGCAATATCCTGAAACAGGATGGAAACGCGAAAAAAAAAATCTTATGTTATGGTTTGTATTGATATATTTTCTGTTATAGTTTGTATTGGTATACACTCTGTTATGTTTTGCTTTAGTATATCTTCTATTATATTTTGTTTTGGTATATCCTCTGTCATATTTTGTATTGGTATATCCTCTGGGAAAGATCTCAGACTAATAAAGAATATTTACTGCCACCAAGTAGCAGCAATTAAAATGGGAAATTAGGAGGGAAATTAAGAACAAATAAAGCTAGGAGTACGACAGGGATGTGTTTTGTCACCGGATCTCTTCTCTCTCTACAGCGAAGTAATAATGAGAAAGATCAAAGAGAAGCCGAAAATACTAATCGGGAGTGATAATATAAACAATATATGCAATGCAGATGACAGGGTTTTGGTGGTGGATAATGCAAAATATATAAACAGCAATTGTTGGACATTGTAGTAAAGGAGAGTGCAAAGAAAGGACTCTCTTTGAATATCAAGAAAACAGCAACAATGGTGATATCAAAGAAAAATTTGACATCAAAATGTGACATAATAATAGAAGGGAACATTCTTAACCAATTGGATAATTTTAATTATCTAGGGACATGTATAACATCAGACGGGAGGTGCACAACACAGATTAAGAGTAGGATAGGGCAAGTAAACGCTGCGTTTCAGCAATATTATGCAATAATAAGTCACTATCATTGAATGTAAGAAAGGGAGTGTTGAAATGCTACATAGAACCTGTTTTGCTGCATGGCAGTGAATCTTGGAATGTAAAAGAACAAATTAGGAAGAACTTAGAAGCAAATGAGATGTAGTTCCTTAGACGAATTGTTGCGAATTCCTTGGACTGCCAGAGTAACCAACGACAATTGCCCGGAAGAGGCTAATGAAACTAGAACATTATATACAACAATAAGAAAGAGACAAACAGCTTTCTTTGGTCATGTGATGAGAAGAGAGGCATTGTAGAACATCTTGAGGACTAGAATGATAGGCAGAGGCAGACCAAGATAAATGATGCTGGATGGTTTAAGGCGGTGGTATGGAGGAATATCAGCTACAGATTTGCCCTAGAACACCAAAGACCGAGATATGTGAAGAGACATGAACGCCATCACCAGCTGGCATAGCACTTGATGATGATGAAGATATCCTCTGTTATATGTTGTATTGGCATATTCTCTGTTATATTCTGTATTGTTATATTCTGTGTTATAGTTTGTATTGGTGCACCCTATCGCAGTTACTGCCTTCACATAGCCATTTTCTTCTATTATTATAACAGCCTCAACATGGCAGGAACCCTGGTAGTAGTCCTCAACGGGTTTGACATCATGAAGGAGGCCTTTGTGAAGAAGGCTGATGCGTTTTCAGACAGAAGCCCAGTTTTCTTTAATGAGGTAAGTTACAGTGCTTCTTGTTCCATAGACATGATTCTGCTGGAATAAATCACATTATAATAAACATATCGGCAAATTCAAGTTATCAATATGAAAACAAAATATACAGCTTTTAAGATCACTTAACTGATTTAGTGCCGTGGGCTGATACATCGTCTTATTGAAATTTGCAGTAACTACGATGGGCTTATAAATCAAACTATGATTAAAATATAAATACAGTAGTTTTTCCCTATGAAACTCTCTTAAATTTGGTGTATAATACAGCATGATTCCAACTATACTTAACAACTTTGAATTCATAACTGTGACACGCTTCTGCTTCTTATTTTCCGCTATCCATTTTTGTTAGGTCCAAACCTACTTTTTATTTGGCTCTGAATCAGTTAATAATGTATTCAGAGGATATCTACGTGCACACATATATAGCCGCTTGATTAATCATGTGTTACCGTGTAAACTATCTTATGTATTTGACCAAATTTGTGGAACATTAAATGCTTAACTCCGCTACTGTCACAAATCTTTGTGGAACAACATGAATCCGGTGTACCACTGAAGACAGATTGTGAAGACGCAGATAATTGAAATGATTGCAGCGTTCTGCAAAGGACATGCAACACAGGTTACTGTTTCAAATCTCTAAATACAAAAAAAATAAAAATATCAGCACAGTTAAAGTAGTTTTTAATTTGCGGTTTAAAAATCCACTCGCAGCATTAGCGATGTAACCTCCAATCATGACTCATCTAGGTTGCTTTAGAGCACAGTCTGAGAACCGTCGTGATTAGGAGCATTTCACGAGCCTATCTGGTTTTTAATATATATTCTCGACACCGCATGGTACGAGAGGAACATGATCAGATAAGATGAGATTACTATACTATACTATACTATACTATACTATACTATACTATACTATACTATACTATACTATACTATACTATACTATACTATACTATACTATACTATACTATACTATACTATACTATACTATACTATACTGTTGTTGTTTGTCCATCAAGAATGATGATGACCATTCATTTCATCCAGTGGGGTTGAAAGTATGGAGCCGTGAGTTCTAAGATGGCCGATAAGGCCTATTTTGGCTCGAAATGTTCTTTGACAATGTGGACAAAGAATGCTTGACATTTCTGGAGGAGGATTTTCTGCAGTGGTTTTTCTGTTCTGTCTTTTCTTCACAGCTCTTGCATTCCTGGTTGCCTCACAAGTGACTGCACCTGCGTAAGACGCCACGAATTTCGGTCTCTGGCTGCAGTCTCCCAGGTGTCATGATGAATTCCAAAAGCATTCAGTGAGATTTTCAGAGGTCTTTAAAGCGTTTCCTCTGGCCGCCTTGGGAGCGTTTACCACAACGCAGTTCGCTGTAAAAAATCTCGTTTAGGGAGCCTGTGATCTAGCATGCGAGTCAAGTGACCAGCCCAGCGAATCTGATTCTTCATTAGTAGAGTGTGGATACTAGGGCATGGACGCTCTTTCTAGGACTTCAGTGTCTATGATCTTGTCATGCCATTTAATCTTCAGTAACTTCCTAAGGCAGACTGTGTGGAAGTTTAATTTCCTAGCGTGTCGCTGATAAACAGTCCAGGTTTCACAAGCATATAGCAGTGTGGATAATACAACTGCTTTGTAGACTTTCAGCTTTGTTTGCAGGCTTATTCCAGTTCTGTTCCATACATTCTTGTACAGTCTGCCAAAGGCCGCGCTGGCCTTAGAGATTCTTGCATTCACTTCATCATCAATTGTGGCAGCTTGTGACACAGTGCTGCCAAGATAGGTGAATTTGTCCACAACACTTAGACTATGACCATTCACTTTGATATTCGGCACAGTGTGATTATTCACTGGAGCTGGCTGGTACATAACTACAGTCTTCTCCAAATTGACATTGAGCCCAAAGTTGGCACAGGCATGTGAGAAAGCTGAAACATTATGTTGCATGTCCGCCTCTGAGTTGGCGTATAGAGTGCAATCATCAGCAAACAGGAGCTCTCTGACGGTGTCGCTGTCAATTTTGGTTTTAGCTTTCAGCCTTCTGAGATTGAATAACTTTCCATCCATGCGGTAGTTTATGTCTATTCCAATGTCGTTCTATACTATACTATACTATACTATACTATACTATACTATACTATACTATACTATACTATACTATACTATACTATACTATACTATACTATACTATACTATACTATACTATACTATACTATACTATACTATACTATGCTGTGCTATGCTGTATTGTATTGTATTGTATTGTATTGTATTGTATTGTATTGATTGTATTGTATTGCATTGTGTTGTAATGTAGTGTTTAGGGGGGCTGCGTAGGTCTCGAGGTTATGGTGTCCGCCTCGAGTGCTAGAGGTCCCGGGTTCACGGCCCGGTGATGCCGGGAGTTTTTTCTCCTGGACTTCTAATAGTAAAATTTCCCCTGGTCTCTGGGTAGTGAGATCGGATGCCCGTGTGTATTGTTGCGAACGTAAAAGATCCCTTGGCAGTTGGAAATCGAAAAAGAGTAGCCTAACAGCGCTGCCCGGGCAAAATTTCGAGTTAAAAATCTACCCAAAGTATTTAAGGATCCTCGCCGGTGCTACGGAGTTCGTGCACTGGGCTGAGTTTCTCCAGACTTAGGTTTGAATTAGGAATAGAACGAGCACTTATGGATTGCACCCGTGTGCCGTGATGTTGATCCATCGACTAAACTAAACTAAACTAATGTATTGTGTTGTGTTGTATTGTATTGTATATAATCACAACCAGATAGGCACATCAAAAGTAAGTTATATTATACTATGGTGTTAGACCCGTATTTCTAAACAGCAAACGACACTCGAATGCCTGTGTGTTTATTATCATGCCTGCAGCCTTTACTTTCCAGAACACTTCTTGGTACCCAGGTTAAGCTGGGTAGAGCAGGAAGTCCAGATCGGATTTAACTATTAAACCTCCATGCGTGGTTCGAACATACGAATATACCATCCGATTGGCAAGCATGCATACTATCTACTGCTCTATGTTCCTCTTTGATAATACATATATACATTAATAAACCCACACGCATACGTGTGTCCGGCTGGGCGCTTGTGCATATTTACGTGTGTGTGTATCCGAGTGTGCGTGGGTATGTGTGAGGATTAGTTAGTTAGTTAATTAGATTAGATCATCCTCATTGCACATCGAACCATTCAGTCCATAAGTGCTCGGATCCCCTCCTCAGCAAATCCCGCAGCGTGTAGCGGCTGATGACACCGTGTCTGTGTTGGTTTATTAATCTTCTTTGGCTTCCCGTATTGTGTTCTTGTTTGGCCACACATCTTTTAACTTGCTATTCTCGCAGCCTGACCATGGTTATAGATTCACAGTCGTTACTTGATTCTCGCAAACTACTTACTTCTCGTAGAGCATTCAGAATGTCAGCCGTGTCCATGGCTTGTCCTCCTTTAACAGTAGCCCTACCTGCAAGTTTGTCAGCCTGCTCATTTTCTTGTACACCTGCATGCCCGGGCACGACAATGAAACTAACCTTTGTCAGCCTAGACTGCCCCAGAGACAGCAAAAACTCTGTCCGGACCCACACCATTGATATCTTCCTAAACTTATTCATTGAGTCGCTAAGGACACATGCCCGAGTAAATGTCTGTGTCTTGAGCCATGTTATTACTTTACTTACTGCCATGACTTCCATAATCAGGCTACTTATGGTCAAAGCAAAAGCACCAGAATCTTCCTTCACAATTCTTCCTCCGACCTGAGCCATAAAGGCCCTTGAACTTCTCACTCGTCGAACGATCGACCGACCCATCTGTGTAAATGACAGCATCATCTTCTAAAGAATTCTCGAAGATCAAAACCTATACTTCCTCGTTCAAAGGATGTGCTTGTCTGCATTTTGTGTCTAGTTGGATGCAAACTGAAAAGGACGTACAGAACTCTGTTGGCACTTGTACCCACAACTCGCCATGTTCTATGGTTTGCTTACCCTCTGTACGGCGGGGGGGGGGGGGGGGGGGGGGGGGGGGGGCACACTCGCTGGTACGCCATTTTAAAAAATAAAGCTAAAACACCACACAGTAACCCACACGCCGCGAAATACACTCAAGGATTGATTCAGGCAGATGTACGAATTGCATTCATTGGCACCTTGCCGTCTTGACAGACGATAGTTTGTGCTTTAAAAAGGCATAATAACTTTTACCTATGGCGGTAGCGAATGTGACTGATAAGGCCAATTCGCGCTGTAAATGTCCGTTCACAGTGGGTGCATGTGAACACGTGGTCATTTCCACCATCATGCACCATCTTACGTCTCACACGCTCGGTGTGTGACTTATCTGCAATAATTTTCTCCTTTGTCTTTATTCCATCTGTGATGTTTGCCCTCAATGCAACACGTTCGGCGGCGACTTGCTCCCACTGTGCATTATCAATGCCTGTATCAATCATGTCCCGCTTACACACATCATTGTATCGTAGTAGAGGCCGACCCTGAGATCTCTTACCCATCTGTAATTCACCAAAAAAGATGTCCTTTGGTATTCTACCATCATCCATCCTCCTAAGATGTTCTATCCATCTAAGTCTACGAAGACTGAGCATGGAATAAACCGTCACACAACCTGATCTTTCCAATACTTCAGTATTTGTGATTTTGTCTTGCCACTTAATACCAAGAATTCTTCGCAGACACCGCATATGAAAGCTGTTTAAACGGTTCTCTTGGTGTAAGTTGTCCAGGTTTCACTGCCATAAAGAAGAGTACTAAGGACACAGGATTGATAGACAAGGACTTTTGTTTTTGCAGTAAGCTTCCTGTTCTCCCAGACTCTTTTTCTTAACCTGTTCATTGTTGTTGCTGCCTTACCAATCCGGATGTTGATTTCCTGATCTAGGGATAATTTACTATTTACCACTGATCCTAGATATGTAAACTGGTCTACCTATCTCTACTTTGGCGTCATCAATAAAGATTGATGGTACCCCATGTGCACCTTGTGACATAATCTGTGTCTTCTTTCTGCTAATTGTTAAACCAAATTCAGAACAAGCATTGGAGAATGCAGATAGTAGACGTTGCAATTCTTCCTCAGAGTGGGTCGCAACTGCAGCATCATCTGCAAAAAGCAACTCTCTGATCAGTACCCTCCTAATTTTGGTCTTGGCCTTCAATCTCTGAGCATTGTAGAGGCCGCCATCTGAGTGAATGTATATACCACCATCCTGATCACGAAAGGCATATTTCAGTAGAAGTGAAAAGTATATTCCAAAGAGGGTGGGAGCTAGTACACAACCTTTCTTAACTCCACACTTGATTTCAAACTCTTCAGAAGTTGCACCATCAAACTTGATTATACCCTTCATGCCTGGACGGAACGATTCCACAATGGACAGAAGAGTTGATGGGCATCCAATCTTTTTTAGTGCCTTGAACAAACCCTCACGACTGACCAAATCAAATGCCTTTGTGAGGTCGATGAAGGAGATAAACAGTAGTTGATTCTGTTCACGGCATTTTTCTTGCATTTGTCGCAATGAGAATATCATATCAATGGTAGACTGGTTCTGTCGAAAGCCACACTGTGATCTGTGATTCGGGGTAGACTTGATCTCCTAGGACTTGAAATCTGCGCAGAACAATTCTGGCAAATACTGCATTGTTTGAATTGCATAGCACCGGCTACATTCTTGAGAGGAAACTCCTGGTTTACATCCTGGCGCAGAAAGTCCTTGTGTGAGAGTGTATGTGTGTAATGTTCTCAGAGTTACCTCCTGAATTTTCAATAACCAATTGCTTTATTCTTACGACGATTCACTGTGTTCAAGAAAGTGCATACTGAAGTAAAATGTTACTATCTAGATAGGAATAGAGGGAGCAAGAGGGGCGCCTGTGATATTGGTGAGTTTCTGAAGGTCGGGACAAGTTAGACTTAGCATCCAACTTGGAGGGTTCCATTCTAACGTTAAATCGGTGTTGCTATATGGATCGAAGATAAAGAGAATGGCTGAAACACGATTGTCGATAATCCACAAACAAGTAGTTTTGTTTTTTTGCCTGCACATATTCGACTACAATAATATGACATAATTATCAATGTGGATTCCACACAAAGAACTACAGAAATAATAGTTTTCTTCTTTCGTTCGCTTGAAATATATCTATAACTGCAATGTTGTCTCTTGAATGAATCTAACAGTCTTTTTTAGTTCACTCATCGGTACATGGAGTTTATCTTCCACTGTTGTCTCTCTAGGCCAGAAGGTATTCCTGGGTATGCTGTAGCTTGGGCAGTCTTGCAGTATGTGCTCTGCTGTCTGCGACGCCAAACCACATGTGCACATGTTATTGCTTTACTTACTGCCATGACTTCCATAATCAGGCTACGTGTGGTCAAAGCAAAAGCACCAGAATCTTCCTTCACATTTCCTTACTTTCTACGAGCCGCACTTCATAAGGACATGAGCGGCAGAGTAGATGTTTGTGAGTATTGAGAATTTATTAGAAATAAGATTTTAAAAATACCCAACTGCTGTGTTAACTTAAAGGAATGATAACATGGTGCAGTTTGCAGTTCAGTAACTATATCTTTCTTGTCCCCCAGGTAAGCGGCTATGCTGGTAAAGGAATTGGATTTGCATCTGGTGGTATCTGGAAGGAACAACGAACAGTAGCTTTAAGTATTTTAAGGAAGTTTGGAATGGGTAAGAACATTCTAGCGGAGAAGATCCAGGAAGAGGTGAGCGCCTACGTGAACCACCTGGCTGGGAAAAAAGGAAAACCTACCAATATTCGAACAATATCAAACATGAGCACATCCAATATCATCTGTTCCATTATATTTGGTCACAGGTTTGAGTATGAAGATAAAACATTTCTGAAGTTAATGCACAATCTCAATTCCCTCGTGGAGGACCAACAAAATGTAAGTGTGATTAACTATGTCTCATGGTTAAGATATCTTCCTGGGGACATCTTTAAGGTCAAAAAAATTACGCACACTATGAAATCTAACATTGGTTTGCTTATTGAATTAATCAGCTCCAAAAAGCGAGACGATATTGACTACGAAAATGTCGATAATTTTATAGAGGCTTACATAGCTCAGAGAAACAAGAAACTGAAAGACGGGTTGTCCACGTACATGGATGACGCCAACTTGAATAAGTCTGTCAACGACCTGTTTGGCGCTGGCACTGAGACCACGGCTACGACCATCTGTTGGTTTGTTGTTTACATGCTGAACTTTCCTGATATTCAAGAAAAAGTGTATCGGGAGATCAAGGAACAAGTAGGTTTAAACCGAACGCCGAACGTACAAGACAGAACCATGTTGCCTTATGTAAATGCTACCATCATGGAAACCTTGCGGTTGGCAAGTATTGTACCACTGTCACTGATGCACATTTGCTCAGAGGATGCGAATCTTGGAGGCTACACCATTCCCAAAGGGACATTCATCGTCCCTAATCTGGACTCAGTTTTGTTTGACAGAAAGATCTGGGGGGAGGATGTCATGACCTTCAGACCTGAACGTTTCCTGGATGCCAATGGTAAAGTCCAGGATCGAGAAGAACTGATCCCTTTCGGCATTGGTCGCCGGATGTGTCTTGGCGAGGCTATGGCTCAGATGGAACTGTTCTTGTTCATTTCAAACATGTGTCAGCGATTTCAGTTTCTGCCCAAGGACAAGGTTCCTCCAAAGATCACAGATTATGTGTTTGGATTCACATGTTTTCCACGCCCTTATGAAGTACGACTTGTAGAAAGAAAAGAAATGTGATGCGGACAATGAGAGAACTGTCAACAACGGATTGTATCTCGCAGCATTAGTCATTTGCGTCTGCATGTATTCTAGATATAATCCAAAGTCACCATTTTTACGGCAATGGCGAAGTATCCTATAGGTTACAACACACGAGGCCAGTTCAAAGTATCCTATCTTTGGCCTATAAAAATACAATTATTCACCTGAGCTCTAAACCCCGTCAAATTGTTGTTTTTGCGATTGTACACACTTCACCCAGCGGCCCGGCATTGTTGGAGGTATCCCAGGAATATCCCCTTTGGGAATAGATTACAGCGAGGTCGTCGTGTTTCGCATGAAGCCTTGTGGTTACTGAAATCGTATGCCTATCAGCGGCGTTTTCAGCTTGGGGAACAACCAAAAAATCAGCACGAGAGAGAGAGAGAGAGAGAGAGAGAGAGAGAGAGAGAGAGAGAGAGAGAGAGAGACAGAGAGACAGAGAGAGACAGAGAGAGATAGAGACTGAGGGAGAGAGAGACTGAGAGAGAGACAGAGAGAGACTGAGGGAGAGAGAGACAGAGAGAGAAACAGGGAGAGAGAGAGCGAGAGAGAGAGACTGAGGGAGAGAGAGCGAGAGAGAGAGAGCGAGAGAGAGACTGAGGGAGAGAGAGACTGAGGGAGAGAGAGACTGAGGGAGAGAGACAGAGACAGAGAGAGAGACTGAGGGAGAGAGACAGAGAGAGAGACTGAGGGAGAGAGTGAGGGAGAGAGAGCGAGAGAGAGCGAGAGAGAGACTGAGGGAGAGAGAGCAAGAGAGAGAGAGAGAGAGAGAGAGAGAGAGAGAGAGAAAGAGAGAGAGAGAAAGTAGGATGCCTGAAGAACCCGGCACGTATTGGTTTTGGCCAAGACAGTCAGAATTAGATACGAACATGGGTGAGTTATCACAATGGAGTTGCCAAGTTTCCATTCAGCCAAAGTTCGTTCGTTTGCGTCGCACAGCGTGGTAAAGGCAATCATTTAGTATTTTTGGCCTATGAAAGAAAGATATACAGGAAAACAGTTAGTATCAGAAAAAGTTACTGTAACAACTGATTGTCACATAACATATTACAGTACCAATTGCATGCGACAGTAAATATTACACTAACAACTGTCTGTGGCAGAAAATTTTACAGTAACAACCGCCTGCGGCAGAGAGTTACATTAGAAACTGCTTGCGACAGTTGATTCGAAAAGAGTTAAAAGGCACCACCATTTAAATACGGTTTTGGCATAGGTTAAGAGCAATTGTAGCCGGCTTCGTGGCTTAGAGGTTATGACTTTTCTCCGTAATCTCGTATACTCTCGTCGGTAACGTGATGACGGTTCAAATCAGCAGTGGTTCGAATCGCATCGGTAACTTACGAGTAATACTGAGTGAAAGAACAGACAACATAATTTTACACACAATACAGAACATGAGACAAATGTCTGACTATTTGGTTTTGCTCTAGCTCACACGAACAAAGAAGCTAATTTGGGTAAATTATTGTCAACAGTTGCTCAAATAGTGCCAGTCATAAAACATATTGGCGTCCGTGGTGACAGTAGATGAGATCTAGGTTCATCATTCTGTCCCTCAGTTATAATACAGACTCCCCAACACACTTGAAGCCGGAAGCACAGAAGTCTGCGGAGGAATGTTGTGATTGTTCTGAAAACGATAGAAGTCTTCTAATTAATGATTACTTAGCTCGTGCTAACACGCTAAATAGACCTAAAATTCATATCTCTATACCAAAATGCTTTGACCAGAAAAACAAAAGACGAAGCAAGCAATCAACATCTTTATTTGCTTCACTCTATTCATCAGGTTTGGTCAAATTTGACATTTTGTTTCGTTCGAAATCTAACAAAAGAATTAAAGAAAGAAAGAAAACAGCTCAAAGTAAACATTTTTGACGATGATGAAGAAGTTGTAATGTGATGAGATAATTGATTAATCTTATCAAAATTATTTCGAAGGCCTTTTCAAGTTCAGGCATAAGTATGTCAATTCAAGTAGTGGCTGTATTGATAATAATTAAACACCATTCAAAATTTCAGATGTTTGTGATATTTTATTCCTCACAGTCACCCCAAAATCTAATGAATTACCCGTTGTAAACCATTACCCTTTTTATTGAAATCAGAAGAAGGTTTAACACCATTTTAAAAGAAGGAAAGTTGAAAGGAACAACAGAATTACTAAGGGCATCCTAGATGATCCGCTGATGTAATCACAATATATTGTTGAACTTTGACATTCAAAATATTACACTTGTATTCTACATTTAAATAATAAACAGACATAATAAAACGAAATGAAGATGGTTTGATGTGTTAGCCTACGAATGTTTGTGGTTTCCCAGTCTAACAAGTGAAGTAATGCTGTCAACGTAGATACAATGTCACTCTGTACATATCTGTTTTCTATCTGTTTACAAACATAAGCACGGCGGGCTCGGCCGTTCTGAGCCTGCTGTGGCTTCTCGTGGAAATCTTGTAACTGTTGATATTGTAAGGTGATATTAATAGTTAGTTGTATGTCCTTTACATGACGTCGCAGTCAACCCTCAGTATTTTTGGTTGTTTGTGATTTCTTAACAAGTTTACGTTTAGTAGTATGCCAATGCTTTCTGAACGACCGGCACTCATATTGTTGAATGGAAACCAAGGCAAGACGGTCTGCTGCCAAATAACCCGCATCCGTGTCTCGAAAGAATCGAATTCGTAACCCATTCGCCACAGAGCTGGCTATATATATATATATATATATATATATATATATATATATATATATATATATATATATATATATATATATATATATATATATATATATATATATATATATATATATATATATATATATATATATAAGGCCTTTAAAATGCTGAAAAAATGGAATAAATAAAGCACCCTATTACACGCCTGAAGGCGTACAGGGTATCCGGTGCTAGACCTATATTTGTATAAACCAGGGGTCACCAAACTTTTTACACAGGGGGCCGGATAAGTGACAAAATGACGAGGCATCCATCCATCATGTGCCATGCCGATAAGCGTGGGCGGTCATGTTTTGCCATCTGACTCGATCACCAGAGTCGTGGATCAGCTCCGTGTTTCTGTCTCGCCATGCCATGTGGCCAAGCCATCCAGGTATTTACTTCTCGGTCTTCCCCTTTGTCTCCTCCCTTCGATCTTGCCAGTTGTCACCAAGTTCTCCAATTATTTCTTCTCATAACATGCCCAACAACATACTTTCTACGTCTAATTTCTCTAATCAGTTTACGATCTTCATTTGTTTCTTGTAGGATTTGTTCATTGGTGTTTCTGTCTGTCCATGGTATTCTTTGCAGTTTCCTCAGAAACCACATTTCCACAGCCATCAGATGTTTTTCAGCTTGTCTGCTCATTGCCCACGTTTCACATCCATATAAAAGCACAGGTTCTATGTAGCACTTCAACACTCTTTTTCTCGTTTCAATTGATATTTTTTATTGGTCAGTATGTTTTTCATCTTGCAAAAGGTTACCTTCGCCATGTTCTAATCTCTTCAAGGCATCTCCCATCAGGTATTATGACTGTTCCGAGATAGCTGTACCGATTCACTTGTTTAATAATATGCCCATTTACTTGTATATTACATTGTGGTATTTCTTCCTTCCTAGTGACGACCATAATTCGTGTCTTCTTACAATTTAACTCTAACCCTAGTTGTTCACTGTGTGCAACAACCGCATCTACTAAATTGTACAGGTCCTGTTCATTATCTGCAGTCAAGACTGTATCATCTGCATATCTCATGTTATTGATGTATCATCGCCCAATGTTGATTCCTTACATATCTTCTACACTTCTGAAAATATTTTCACTGTACAAGGAAAAGAGATATGGAGACATTACACATTCCTGTCTCACACCTCTCTTAATAGGTTGATATTGACCTACTTCATTATCAATTCGTATGGTAGCTTGTTGTTTCCAATATATGTTTTTTACAAGTCTAAGGTCTTTTCCATCAATTTGTAGATCTTCAAGCATCCTTATCATGTCGACATGTCTCACTTAATTGAAAGCCTTTGTGTAGTCAATAAAGCAAAGATGTAGGTCTTTGTTTACTTCAATAGAACGTTAAATTAATGTTCCCAACATATACACAACATTAATTGTACCTTTGCCTTCTATGAACCCAATTGTTCCTCTTTTTTTCAGGTTGTATTTTCTTCCTAACTCTTTGCATGATAATTCTTAACAAATTCTTCGTGATGTGACTCATTATACTAATTGTTCGATGTTGATCACATTCCAAGGCTCCTGATTTCTTTGGGATTGCAATAAATACAGAATTACATAATTCATGAGGTATTTCTCCAGTATCATATATGGTATTCAGGGATCTGGTAACTTTATCTATTTCGTATTCTTGTAAAGCATTAATAATTTCTGTTGTGATGTTGTCTGAACCAGGGGTCTTGCCAGATTTCATATGGTTAAGAGCATTCTGAACTTCCATCTTAAAAATTGATGGTCCTTCATTATTGTTTTGAATATCATACTGTTCTTCTCTGTTATCATCATAAAGGTTTTTCACATAATCTGACCATACATGTAAAATCTGATCTATTTCTATTATAATTTTTCCATCTTTTGTCTTTAGGCAGCCTGCTGATGTATGTGTTCTTTGATTATTAAGCTCCTGCATTCTTTTGTGCATTAGTTTGGTATTTTTACTGTTGTGTTGTTTTTCAATTTCTATGCAATTTTTCTCGAGCCATGCTTCTTTTGACTCCTGACGTAATGTTTTATGAATTTCTTTGTATTTGGCTTGATTATTTTTGTTCTGTCTTCTTGTTTCCATTAGCTGTAAAATTCCTTCAGTCATCCATGTCTGACGACCCACTTTTCTTTAATTTTGGAATAGTTTTTTTTTCTGCAGCAAAACTGATTGAATTCTTCAAAATTTCCCATTGATCATCCACATCTTGAAATATGATATCTAGATCAGACAATATATAAAATTTGTTCTTTACGTCTAAGTTAAAGTTATCTTGTATTTCTTTGTCATTTTTTCAATTTATACAAATCATATTTAGTGTTTCCGGTTGTATACTTGACTTTCTGTTAGAGCATGTCGAAACCCTCTGCTAATCAGGATGTAATCTATCTGGTTCTTAGTCCTGCTGTCTAGACTCATCCATGTCGATAATCGTTTAGGATTTTGTTTAAACCAGGTGTTTCCGACAACCATTTCTTGTTCTTTTGCCCATTCTACAAGTCTGTAGCCTCTTTCGTTTCGCTCTTCCAAACCACGGTTGCCTACACTGCATCTATCCCCTTGATTTCCCACTTTTGAGTTTAAATCACCAATTACAATATTTATTTCTGATTTTTTACATTTCTTCAAAGCACGCTCTATGTCATTATAAAATTCATCTATACTTTCTTCACTGCAAATGTCTAACGAGGGCCGCACAATCATTCTGTACAATACTTGCAAGCCATAACAAAAGCTCTGGGGAAAAATACGAAAAACTAAATTTAAAATTCCATGTTAATCATGAGTGAGTGGCGTGCAATATACAAAAAAAAAAAAAAAAACCCAAAGACAACCAACATCATCAGGCAATCTTGATGGATATGTTGACTTCATATACTTCCTTTTTGAAAATGTTTGCTCACAGGCATGAGGTATTCCAAATACTAATGCCATCCATCGGCAAATTTCTTCAGTTTCGGAAACTCAACATGAGGTAAGCAGTGGTACTTTTCAACAAGTTTTCCTTCTCTGTGCTTTTCTTTCAACAAGTCATTTGCTTGCAAATCAGTGAGCTCCAACTGTAGTTCAACTGGCACATCATCAAGGTTACATTCAAATTGGATTCTGGAACAGAAGACTGTCACTCTTAATTCTGTCAAGATCTGAAAATCTATCCAAAAATGCTTCTTCAAGTCACGAATATTTTTTTTTTTTTTAAATCGAGGTTGACATCTTCTGCGATTTTAGCGCAAAACTCGTTGACACAATGAAAAATTAGTTTTCTCCTTCCAGTTGTGCTTCAAATAATTACAGCTTTCTCCAAAATACTTTGATGATTCTGTAGAGATCACAGACGAGGTTATGCTTTCCCTGAAGTTTCAGTTCAATTAATTCATGAGGGATGTGATGTCGATCAAAAATGACAACTTTGACTGCCAGGTAGGATATGACAGCTGTGGATCAGCTCTATCTTGTTCAGTGATGAAAATATCTATTTGGTTTCGAAGCTTATAAAAACGAAACTGGACTTTACCGCAGCTGAGCCACCTCTCTGATGTGTGATAAGACAAGTCACAGATTTCAGAATCAATTTCGTCACGAAAAGCCTGGAACTGACGGTGATTGAGTGCATGTCCCCGAATGAAGTTCACATGAGAAACGACTGGTGTCAATACACAAAAACTATCTAAGTATTTCTCACAGAGTTCTTGCTGATGTATGATGCAGTGTATTAACAGAGCGCTCGGAATTTGCAAATCTTCCAACTGAGTCCTGATCTGCCGCACCGTACCATTCCTTACTCGAGCCATGTTGTTTCCTCTATCAACTATAACACCTCGAAGCTGATTCCACTGACGATTATAGTCTTGTAAATGTTTTTGCATTGAGTTGAGTTGAGATAAGAACCGACATCACTGCACTCATGACATTCCCATATGTGCTCGGTCCCTAGTTCAACAGCCAGCCTAGAGTCATACTACTAATGGTTTCCACAGCTATCTGATGTAAAGTTCTCAGTTTTGAGATTCTTCCAGAACCCCTACCGATATCCCGCAATCTCATCTTTCCACACACGGGTTCTCAATCTGTTCCCCTGCCATCTCCACTAGGTCGCATGACCACCTCCTCCTTGTCCATAGACAATCTAGCACCAAGAGATGCATTCCCTGCCAGCCTATCAGCCTGTTCATGCTCCGGACTCCCGCATGGCCAGGGCAAAATATCCATACAATTCTCACTATCTGTGACCTCTGAAGCGACGATAGCCATTCCACACGAAACATTCCTTTCTCCACTTTACTAAGCATACTCTTTGAATCCGTAATGAATACATTGTGTGTTGCAGTAGCTCCTGTAACCAACAGAATGCCGCTGTTACTACTTCCGCCTCCATTCTCATGCTGGAGGTCGTAGTCTCATATGCCAGACTCTCCTTTTTCAAGACGCGTCCATTAGCCTTTGCAATAAAACCAAAACCACTACATCTGTTTCTCACCACTGACACATCGGTGTAGATGACTATGTCACCTTGATGTGTGTTACTCTGGTCAATATCGCTACGGCTGTCGAGGACATTTTCTGGAACGAATTTTAGGCTGGATCGACATGTCAGTTCAGGTCAAATTACAAATCTGCCTGGGGATTGCAATATATGGCCACCTGACTGATAAGCCAGAGTATAATATAAATGGTTGATGGGAAGACAACAATCTCCCCGGTTTTTACAGCTGTAGGTGTACCTAGTTCTGTAGTTTCTGTCGTTTGCCTGTCGTTGTAGAAGCAGAATTACAAGTTCACATAAACAGTCTTAATAAAGTGTATAAGGATCATAACATGAAGATTAGCATAAGTAAAACGGAGGTAATGACTATAACCAAAGGGGAAAAAAAAGAAAAAGAAAGAAAAAAAAAAACAACGATTCACACAAAATAAAATTTACTGACACAAGTAGAGAACTTCACGTATTTAGGAAGTATAGTATCATCAAATTGCAAATTAGAAGACGAGATCGAAAATAGATGCAATAAGGCAAACCAACTCAATGGACAAATAGCACCAATACTAAAGAACAGACATGTAGCAGTAGGCACTAAAAAAGGACTCTACATCACAATCTTCCTACCAACTCTATTCTACCAATGTCGAACCTGGACAATGACAGACGAAGAGGAAAGTAAAACTACAGGACTAAAGTGGAGGTTAAAGCAACGCTAGATGTAATTAGAAAACAGCAAGTTAAATGCTTCAGCCATATAACAAGGCTTCTACCTAACAGTATACCACCACAAGCAACGATGTATAGACCAAATGGAACCAGACGAAGAGGCCAACCATTTAACAATGGACAGCGGGAATAACAGAGTCCATAGGAGTCTAAATATAGGAAGCCATAAGCGGGCATTCTCCCGCAGTTTATGCTTTACCTCGACACCGCAAGGTACACGAGGAACAAGTTGAGATGAAGGTCTATCGTTGTGAAAGAGATCCACAATGTCATATATAAGTCCTAGGGTGGTATCAAAGCAGATTATCATTAGACCAGCCGGAGACCAAGAATGTCTGAGAATTCTTGACTGTCAATCAAAGGGAAATTGTAGATTTATGGTATTCGCATGCCACATGTCTTCGTGTAGCTTTCTGCATCCTTAATTGTTCCAAAGGCGACGAGCTAGCAGCATGTTGACTACACTTATCAGAGCGATCAGCAACTCCCAAATTTAAAGCTAAATGCAAGGGTTCAAAAGTGATAATTCAGCCTGGTTTTATGTAACGTTTCTATTAAAGGGCAACAACAACGGTCATATTTAAACCAATTTATTTCCATAAATATAACAGGTGAAAATAACAAAAATATTGATACGTTTAACAGGAACACAAGATAACCTGCTTCTCGGATGAATCTTCATTATCAAATTCACCATAAACTAATTAACAATCACGACATGCCTGGAATATCAGTAGGTAGGCAAATTGTAAACAACATGCTTTATGCTAATGACATAGTTTCGGTTGCTGAAAATAAATCTCATTTATAAGAATTGATAGATATAACTGCAAATTTAATAACAGCAGATGAAAGACGCATGAATAAAGTTACATTCAGACTAGCCCAAGCAAAGGCAAAGTTTCACAAGATGGAGAATATTCACTGCATTTTATCGTTTCATTCGAGGTGATGACAAGAGTCCTTCAGAACGATTCTGAACCAATACTGGTGTACGGAAGCGAATAATCGACAATTAGAAGACAAGTGAGGAGTTATGTGGAAGCTGTTTAGATGTGGTTTAATAAAAGAATAATGAGAACCCCGTGGACGGATAGAAAGAGCAATGAACATATCTTGAAAGAGGTTAACCCAGAAAGAAATATTTTTACTCGCTTCAGAAGTGGAAAATCCCCACTATTTGGGCATGTTATGAGAATTGGAAAGTGGAGTATGTCGTCACAACGGGACAGTTGGAGTAGAGGAAAAGCAGGGCAGATCAAGACATTATATGCTGGACTGTTTGACATCGGTATCAATGATTGGCAGTATAAATGACAGAAGGTTGTGGCAAGACCTTGCCGTCTTGAAAGACGATATTTTGTAAACTGGAGAATACCTAAAAAGAACAAAGCCTGGACAGAATTTAGAGACCATGTGTTGCCCATGCAACCTGATCCCTCTCTCGGCCTACCTAGTTTACTCGAGAGGAAAGGTAACACTAATACATCTAGAACAAGACAAGCCGCAGAAACTGCCGGACACCAGCAAAGCATATATATATATATATATGTGTGCGTGTGTGTGTGTGTGTGTGTGTGTGTGTGTGTGTGTGTTCGTGCTTGCGTGCGTTCATGCGTGCGTGCGTGCGTGTGTATGTGTGTGTGTGTCAGAGTTTACAAAGCCTTATTGAACAGATACCGGATAATTCTCAAAATGTGTCCAAATTTTATTTTCTGGGATAGAATCTCGCCAAGAAGGAGAACAAGACACGGCATTACGATGCTCTGGTCTATTTTATGTGAAGGCATGAACTTTCAAGCCCCAGCGGTAATATGTGGTCCAAAAATCTTTCATTTATTTTACGCAAAGAATATTCGTCATTATGTGCATAGCTTTCAAGCTTATTATGGTCAATACAGCTTAAACAGCAAGACTGTAGCTTAAAGAAAGCCTGAATTATTTGGATAAGAGTTTGCACATGCAAGAACTTTAAGTACATGTAATTACCGTTCGTCCCACAATTACTCGAGTGTCAGTTCGATTCAATAGGCCTAGCTGCGTGTAAATGATTCTGTTTCCACAGCTTGTGGATGTGAGAGACAGTAACAAAGAGAGATTTTTATCTCAAACTGTGATGTCAGAAATAATGTCTATGTAAGATTTATTACCGTAAGCCATCATTCGACTTGACTTTATTTACTCATTTTCGACCAGTCTAAAGTAACAACTGAATTTATGGGGTGACGGATCCACTCCCAAGAGGGACGAAATACAAAAAGGAGATGAAGAAGAAAAGAAGGAGAAAATAGAAGAAGGTGAATAAGAAGGAAAAGGAGAAGAAGAAGCAGAGCCTGATGATTGGGATAGAGAAAAAAGCATAATAATGATGATGATAATAATAATAATGTAAGAGTCATGCGGGAGTACAAGGAAATGAGCGGGCTGACAAGCTCGCAGGTGAGGCTACTGTGGAGGGCGGACGCGCCATGGACCAGGCTGACATTCTGAATGCTCTACGAGAAGTGAGACTTTTGCGAGAACCAAGTGATGACTGTGAATCTACAACAATGGCCAGACTGCGGGAGCAGCAAATTAAAAGAGGGGTGGCCAAACAAGAACACTACGCAGGAAGCCAAAGAAGATTGATAAACCAACACAGAACTGGCGTCGTTAGCCGCTACACGCTGCGGGATTTGCTGAGGAGGGGACCCGAGCACTTATGGACTGAATGGTTCGATGTGCAACGAGGATGATCTGTCGACTAACTAACTAACTAACTAATAATAATGTAATAATAACAACAAAAAGAACAGCAAAACAGTGAATCCTCCAAGCTGAAATACATAACTCGCTCGTGGGAATATGCGTGTTTCATATTCTAATTTGAAAAATTTATTTCTTTGATTTAGTTTCCGTTGTGTGAATTCCGTAGTAATGCACCCGATGAGATGCAGCGACATATACCGGGCAATAAAGTATGCAATCTATTGTTTATGTCTTCATTATTAAAATCCGTTACTGTAAAATACTGTTATGTAATATGTTTCATGGTTGTCTTTCAATGACGACATAAATAATACATAAATCATTAGTGGCATGGCAATGGACACCTCACTAAGTAATCACGTCGATGGTGTATATGTATCTAACTCTAAAACTGGATCCGTCGTGTCATTGTGATTAGTCATCTGGCTTGCCAGTATGGGAGTTCTGAGGTCGTGTTCAGTCGTATATAAAAGTTGCATCCCACTCTGAAACACGGGAAACAGAATTGTTTGTTGGAAGCAACAACAATCGAGGAAGGGAACTATTAACCTAATGCCATAATTCCATGACCTATCAGTCGTCCCATGTCATTTTACAGTTCAACGACAGTATCTGTCATTTCACTCTAGTGACGCCAGATGTCACGAGCCATCACTGCTGACATCAGTAAATTATGTGCTAAGGGCCATAAGTCAACAGTTTGTAGTGCAAGAGTTATTAATTGCATGGAGGACAATCCACAACCGGGAGTGGCTAGACCAGTGTATCCCAACGTGGGGCCCAGGGCCCACAGGGGGGCAATTCGATTGTTAAGGGGGGAGATTCGAAAATGGAAGAAATCGGCTGGATATAACAAAACGGGCAGACTTGAGACTGAAGTTAGCAAAATTGGAACCTGACATAAAATCTCTATGCAGCAAGCTTCAAGCGCAAAAATCTCACTAAATTTAAATAATAAATAATTACTAATAATTAAAATAATATAGAAAAATCTTTCATTAAAATTATTTTGTACTTGAATTTCAGTTCTCCATTATATGTTTTGAAAATTTACTTACTGTATTTGCTCAATAATTTCCTATTGATTTCTTCCTAAAACCTATCATTCAAGAGTTTCTTTAGTGAACATTTCAATTGTTAAATATTAAAAATAATGTATATGTAATGTGGGGGGGGGGGGGGGGGAAATAAGAATTTTAGAAAGGCTTAGGTGGGGCGTAGCACAAAAAAGGTTGGGAAACTACTGGGCTAGACTCTCGAATTACGACACGGTGGTCAAGGGTTCCATCCGCATCGGGGCGGATGTGAATTTTAAAAACTGACTGGGGCTCCGAGGTTGACCAAGCCTCAAACGAGTACCAGGAAATATCATGGGAAGTAGAGGGATCGGTGTGGCACTAATCACATCACCCCCCCCCCCCCTCCCGAGAGACCACTTGGTCTATATAATGATAGGGCTTAGCACCATATACACAATACACCTTACAACAAGAGCCCTTTACTTACTTTACCTAATAGTTCACAACCAGGAACCGCGGTATCCGCGAGAACTCCCCTAGGTCATTTGTTCCACTCACATCGTGGCTGATTTGAAAAGTGTTGTAGTTTTTAACGCGTTAAAGGGGATCCTTTACTTTACTTTCCTAGCCCCAACCTGAACTCACGTAACTTAAATTAGCTAGCTTAAAGGACGACAGATGAAGGGATTACAGTAATGCTTTATTATATATAATCACAGGCCTGTCCATTTCTACATAGGCAATCACAGATGTTCAAACACGTACATGCGCATGTTATCCGACATAATTGTGTCTTTGTTACGCTGTAATATCCAAAGTCAATTGCTTGTTCTTTAAATACGTCGAAATCAACCCCAGCGTTTATTGGCTGTTTACTAGTCAGTTTTTACGTTCAGTAATTTGTCTTTGCTTTTTGAAAGACCGACGCCTTATTATACCATCGAAATCAATGTAAAGTAGTCTGCTTCCAAATCTCCCGCAGCAGATTTGACACCTTCGACTCCGTATGTCCAGGAAGTGTAACACGCTGTATGAGACATGTAACATGTGCCTTGTGAATTCAATTAGAAGTTTTGTATTAAGAACTTAATTAGTAGTAATTATAGTAAAATAATTACAAACGCGTAAAATATTTGCAAATTAAAATGTATAACTTGATTTGGAAAATGTAAAAAACCATAGTATACCTAATCCTGGAAGCCGTGGTGGTGCTGGTCTGTCGGTGCAATGGTAGTGTGTTCGTTCCCACAGAGGCGAATTGTTCACAAATGGACCTGGCCTCCCAGGCTACTAAAGAGTTAATTGCATATCCTAAATTGATTAGAGAAATTAGACGTAGACAGTCAAAAATATTTTGGACATGTGATGAGAAGAAATGAATTGGAGAACTTGGTGACAACTGGCAATATTGAAGGGAACAGACCAAGGGGAAGACCGAGAAGTAAATAACTGGATGGCTTGGCCACGTGACATGGTCGAGACAGGAATATTGAGCTGATCCACGACTCTGGTGATCGAGTGAAATGGCGAGTCATGACTGCCCACGCTTTCCGGCATGGCCCATGATTGATTGATTACGTGATGTCGCAGCCACCCCAGCAATATTTTAGCTGTTTGTGATTTTTTTGGCAAGGTTATGTTCAGTAGTTTGCCATTGCTTTCTGAACGACCGACACTCATACCATATTATAAAAACCAACGCAAGGCAGTCAGTCTGCTGCCAAATCACCCACTGCTGTGTTTCGAACGCGGTATGCGGGATTACCAATTGCGTCCGTAACCCATAGTGTGCCGGTTAGTCTAAACAAATATAGGACGAGCACCATATACCCTGGTACACCACAAGGCGTCTCCGTAGCAAAGTCGTCAAGTCGCTTGCCTCGCGATCCGAATGTCGTGGGTTCAATTACGGGCTATCCGTTGGGTTCACGAGTACAATGTTCTCGGAGACTCCTGGAGGTCGTCGCTGAGCTACGGAGGTCGTGCTTTGTGTCACGCTTGCGACAGGCCGCCCTGCGGAAAGAGACCGAGCCATGTGAGATAAAACTCGGTGCAATGAGTCGATACTCTTGTCTTTGAAATGCCTTCAATCCAATACAGCTCAAGGTGTGGGAAAACAGTCCTTTACTGTTTACAATAGCAACGTCTCATGCACTGTACGTGGTTCGAGGAGAGTGCTGTCATCTGTACATTACTACAATAACAATAACTTAGTCACCTACTGTTTATCAGATTAATGTAAATAAGTTACTTACATGAGGTTGCAGTCAACCCCACTATTTACTTCTTGTTTGTGATTTACTAGGCAATGTTAGTTCAGTAGTTTACCATTGCTTTTCTGAACTACTTTCGCCTCATACTTTGGAATCAACGCAAAGCAGTTTGCTTCGAAATCTCCAACATCTGATTCCGAACCCCAGATTCCGTATTTCGGGGAATTATGAAACTGCGCGTCTCGCTATACCATAAACCACATCCCAGATGAAATGTGAATAAACAGATCTAAGCTAGATCATTCCACGTTGACACCTTCATTCCCCACTTACGCGGTGTAAAGTCATTTTGGAGCTAAAATTGTATTAACTATTGCAGCGCGAACCATTGCTTCTAACTACACATTTACTCCGATTATAAATAAAATGACACTATTTTATCATCAAATTTTAGAAACAGTTTTTGACGACAGGGAAAAGATGGAATTTGTTCTAATCACTACAGTGGTACTACTCCTGGCTGTCTTCTTGTGGTTTCAACGTAAAAATTCCAATTTGCCACCATTCCCAAGGAAGCCTCTGCCAATAGTCGGCAATCTATTTCACATGGAGGAAAACCCAAGACCTCAATTTCAAAATGGCGCCAACATGTTGGCGATATCTTTAGGTAAGGATTTGGGTTTCAACTGAATAAATTAAGATATTTCTCAAAATGACTCATATTATTCTTATTACTACTCCTAATGCCATTTTTCACGCTGCTGCTGCTTCTAATAACACTACTACTGCTGTCGCTGCCGTTGTTATTAAGTACCATCATCCTGTGCCTTGCCAGCAATCATGCCTCTCCACAAATTTTGATCTCCAACGGCATGGATCAATTCGTGTGTTAACTCCCTTCCGTGACATAACACAAGACTGTCAAGAATCTTCTCCCGCTGCTTTCCTCTATTTCTCTTTCCGCAAATCTTGTCGGTTGTCACGACATGTTCCAGTTGTTGTCTTCACATAATGTGGAAAAAACAAAACAAACGATGACTGCCTCTTTCTGATATTTGTGATAAGATCTCTTAGCGGCTTAGCTGCCCTGAAATGTTCAGATGGCTCATTTTGGCCGCCCAATTAATGTTCAGCATTCTTCTATACAACCACATCTCCAAGGCTTCCATGAATTTTTCGTCTGTTTACTAATTGTACAAAGAATCCCAGCTGTATGTTAAATTGGTTCTATGTAACATTCAAGAACTCACTTTGTAACGTGCAATTACAATGACTTATTGTACTGAACGGCCTTCTTTTGATAGAATGCAAAGTGTGCTTGTCCAATGTTTTTCATTATCTCAGTGCGGCATCTTCAATCTGATGCTATCCATGTGCATAGATATCTGAATTTCTGCACTTGCCTTAAAATAACCTCATTTATTTTAATTCGTCAACTTGTTTTTTTAATATCACCATGACTTCCGTCTTTCTATTTTTCGAACTAAGGCCCATGTTTTTCACTTTCCACAACATTTGTATCGATCATTTCCTGTAGTTTCTCCTGACTTGTTGCTATTATTATTATTATTATTATATTATTATTATTATTATTATTATTATTATTATCTATTTCAATATCTGTCTTCACGTTCGAGCGAGATTCATTATCATCATCATGTACCTCGCCGATAAGCGTTGGCGGTCATGATTCACAATTTGACACGATCACCAGAATCGTTAGATCTGCTTTGTGTTTTTGTCTAATCTACACTTATGTTTGCTGTGGACACAGTTGCCTAGTTCCCCAGACAAGATACTCTTTATAAGCCAGTTTTCTTAGCTGTGCAGACCTTGAAAGTTTGCTCTGTATAAATAGAACGACAAATGCAGTGAGAGATAAAGATTCACACAATACTCATTTTATTCCAAGATGTATACAACTTTCAACACTTAAATGCTACGCACAATGATAGGCCCACAACAGTCTGTAGTTAATGTGGACTCCGTGATCCCTTTACTGAAACTTATAAGTAAACTCCCATCCCAACGGAGCACTTAAAGTTACTCAGTGTCACTTGGTAAGTATTGTCCCTGTAGTATTAATTGTGTCCTTCGCCATCAGACGAACCCACTCCGACTTCTGAGGTACTTGTAATTTACGTCACCGAGTCAAGGACTAGAAGTCAACATTTTAATCTACCTGACATGTATCTGGGTTGAACCCGCTACCTCGGCATCAGCATACCAGATTTTGTTTTTAAAGAACAAGCGCTCTTATCCATTCGGATAAGCCGACCACCAGGTAGATATTGACTTTCTTTACTCACTTACGTGTGGACATGCGTCAGGTCACATATGGTACTGTTAGAACCGCTCCGGCTGATTGGTTCTCGGCGACTTTGGGGCGGGATCCGTCTATTTTCAGAGTCTGATAATTGAATTGCATCACATCTCTCTTGAAGACCACGAAAGTCTGGACTTTCTTACCCTCTCCTCTCTCTCAAGTTAGGTAAACAATATGCAATAGCACAAAGTAATGCAGCTTTACAGAACACAATTACTGAACATATAGGACGTTGTGGCGACTAGCATTCATCAGAAAACAAGTACACACATACATAAACACAAGAAAGACTCTACAGTGACCATATTAAAACGTAATAACCGAATGAGAAGAATGGAAAGATGAACAAAAAATGATAACAATAAAAAGAAAATGAAAACATGAACAAAATGTACTACTTGTCTGAGAATCCTAGGCTGTGAATGGTTCTCAAGTTTAATGAAGTTTCAGGCCCAATCATCAGGGCCTCAAATTTCCCCCCGTCACACTTGAGATTTTAAATCTAAGTTCATAATACACTGCTAGTAGACACCCCATAGAGAAATATAATCACACACATAATATAAAAGTACTGCAATATACAAACAGATATGTAACAAGAGGCAGATAGTTTTCCAGGCAGGTGAAAATGTGAACAGTTTCTGTGATGACTGATCACATCAAGGTACACAAGTTATATTTTGAGTTTCGGTCAATGGAAGCCTTCATATTGATTATATTGTGTGTTGGTATATCCAGGCGAATTGACTGCCTTCATATTGCATTGATATTTTCTATAATAACAGCCTGAACATGGCAGGGAACGCTGGTAATAGTTCTCAACGGATTTGATATCATCAAGGAGGCCTTTGTGAAGAAAGCTGATGTGTTTTCAGACAGGAGTCCAGTATTTTTTGATCAGGTACTGTACAATCTTCTTAAACAGCATAAAAGCTTACGGAATGAATCGTATAATATAACGCATGCCACGTAAGGCTGTATAGTTTTGCCAGATACATTATGACAGCAATTTCAAATGATGTATACAGGTTTCTTCAAATGTTTTAAACTTTCAATAATCTTAATAGTGTATTCATATAAAGTCAGTTGATTTCTCAAGTTGAACATGTAACAAATTTCATGCAATTTTGTTCCCAAAAATTACCTAACACTAAATGTTTAAACTTGTTACAGTCACTATTCCTAGTCGAAAATTGTTATCTGGGGTACGGCTGAATAGGCAAGATCTGAACAGGTAGACAACAGAAATGCCAGTTAGTTAGTTAGCAAGTTAGATAATTTATCAGCTAGTTAGTTATGTAGTATAATGGTAGTCCCCACTGCACACCGATCCATGCAGTTCATAAGTGCTCGTATGTGCACCTCAGTATATTCTTGACCGTGTAGCGGCAGAAAACCCCAGTTCTGTGTTGGCTTATTATTCTGATTTGGCCCACTACATAGAGCATCTAGATGGCTTAACCCCAAATGACTTATTCTAGCAATCTGGTCAAGGTTGTAGTTCACAGTCTTCACTTCATTTGTTTAATCACTCTGCCCCGCCTCTCTGAGAGGATTCAGTTTATTTTCCCGTTCCATTGCTCGTAAGCTCTCTACAGTAGCACCACTCCAAGCCTATAGCTTGTTTAGTTCCTGTTACAACCTCTTCTTCTGGCACAAAAACACAATTAAATTTTGTGACCCATGGCCTACTCAACGACACTGTATTCGATTCTAAATTTTTCTGAGTACATTCATTGAGTCATTGGGAAAGCGTACCTGAGTGAGCGTCTGTTTTCAGTCAGGTTATTGTTTTAGTTACTGCCATGACTTCCATAATCAAGCTACATATTGTCTAGTTTGAAGGCACCACAGTCTTCCTTCATAGATCCCCATCAGAGCAGAACAGTAGAAGCCCAATTAAAAACAAACAGGCCCATCTGTGTAGACAACTACATCACCCACAGAACAGTTCTCAAATATCAATGTCTGAACGTCTGCCTAAAACTGTGTGCGATTAAAGAATGCACAAGCTAGGACAATACGCAGTTTACGCTATTTTTGAAGACATTGAGCATTGGAGGAATTAGACTGCGAGCACTCGGTTTTGGCACACCAACGACCAGGTGATGAGATTATGGGGTGGAAGAGTAAGACATTCCTACAATTAGTCTTCAATGTTGGTGAGTAATAACAACCATACTTTCTGAACAATTCACCATTTTGTTGTTGCACAATAGGAGTTAATATTTCAGTAATATGTCTGTAATTGTTGTGAATATCGGTATCAAAAGTGAACGGCTGAACACGAGACAGAAGGTTGTGGACATGATAACCAATGGCCCACGGCATGGACTATAGGGTTCTCTCTATATATATAACGGTATATATATATATATATACCTTCTATATATATAGAAAATATGCGAAGTGATTACATTAATTAGCAGGGTCTCTAACAAGTTAGCGGTGTAAGACACAACTCACATTAGTACCTCAAGGTACATTAAGGTACCTTACGTACCTTAAGTACATTAACATTAAATGCCCCATTGGGGCATTTAACATTAAGCACTTAACATTATGTACCTATTAGTACCTTTGTACGTGTCAGCCTCTGTGTGTGTGTGTGTGTGTGTGTGTGTGTGTGTGTGTGTGTGCATGTGCGTGTGTGCGTCCATGCATGGCATCCCTGACTACCAATCACGACTACCATAAGTCATGCACATGTCGAAAACCATTAACAGGCATGTAGAAATCCTATTTGGCTCCCATCTGTGTGACGTCCCCCGAGTAAGTCGTTTGTGTGTGCCCACGCCACTGGCAACATTTTTGGCTGACGGACTGAGCTACATCAGTGAAAAAACAGAAGCTGACTAGAGAATGTTAACAATGTAGCAAGACCTTTGCAAAACGTCGCCGTCATTACAACCTGCCGGGAAGATTCTTGATGCTTCGCCATCTCCACTGGCTCGCGCATGTTATGTCCTAGATCTCTGTTGTGCCCTGTGCCAGATGTTGTGTTGATTGACTCCTGTCTCTTCTTTCGGGTAGCACACCCTGTTTTTATTTCTAAACCACCTTGCCATTTAATTTTCCCAGCCTAATTCAGTTTATTTCAAAGGCGCGATGTTGTTTATGAGCAAGCTTTCTTCCATGTGCAGATATATAAAATGTCCGTATTTTTCTTTCTTTATCCACGTTTTCCCAAGAATTATTTTGTACCTGTGAGTTCAAGTGCCTCCGTATACTGCCACAGGAAAGATGCATTTCTCAACATTTTACTTTCACTTGTTTATTATGGTATACCATAGCCTAGTAATGAATTAACCTGTTGCATTGCTAATGTGGCAGTATCCATTTGCTTTCCACACCCCCATGTCTGAGGACCTTGTTCTCAATCTTTAGCACCCTTTAAAGTTGCCAGGGTAAATGAATACTTATCTCTGTGGTACTCTCACGAAGCTGCAATGTACTCCAGAGGCGTCCTTTCATCCCGGTGGACACTCGAACCTCAATGCTGCATTTGCCAAACCGTGGTCTGTTTCCTTTCCTTTATCACTCAGAGATGCAGTCGACATTTTCCTTTTACCTTCAACGTTTTATGAGCCCATGGTGCCATTTCTTTATACTGCACTTATTAAAGTGTTACATTTACATATTAATAACGTGGTGCAATGAAGTAACTATCTCTTTCATCTTCCCTCAGGTAAGCGGCCATGCTGGCAAAGGAATTGCATTTTCTTCTGGTAGTAACTGGAAGGAACAACGGGCGGTAGCTTTAATGATCTTGAAAAAGTTTGGAATGGGTAAAACATTCTAGCGGAGAAGATCCAGGAAGAAGTGAGCGCCTACGTGAACTGTCTAGCTGGGTTGAAGGGGAAACCTACCAACATTCGAACAATAACGACCATCAGTACATCAAATGTCATCTGCTCCATTATACTTGGTCGCAGGTTTGAGTATGAAGATAAAACATTTCTAAAGTTAATGGATAATCTCAGTTCCATCGTGTCAGACCAACAAAATGTAGGCGTGATTAATTATGTCTCATGGCTGAGATACCTTCCTGGGGACATCTTTAAGGCCAAACGATGTAATGCGCAGTATTCATTCTATCGTCGGTTTGCTTGGTGAATTTATCAACTCCAAAAAGGGAGATGATATTGATTACGAAAATGTCGATAATTTTATAGAGGCTTATATAGCTCAAAGAAACAAGAAATTGAAATCGGGGCTGTCCACATTCATGGATGACGCCAACTTGAATAAGTCTATCAACGACCTGTTTGGCGCTGGAACAGAGACCACGAGTACAACCATCTCTTGGTTTGTTCTATACATGATGAACTTTCAAGACGTACAAGAGAAAGTCTATGGAGAAATCAAGGAAGAAGTGGGATTAAACCGTACGCCGAACATACAAGACAGAAACAAGCTGCCTTATCTAAATGCCGCCATCATGGAAACCTTGCGGTTGGCAAGTATTGTACCCCTGTCACTGATACACACTTGTTCAGAGGATACGATTCTAGGAGGCTACACCATTCCCAAAGGAGCATTTATCGTTCCTAATATAGACTCAGTTTTGTTTGACAGAAAAATATGGGGTGAGGATGTCATGACATTCAGACCTGAACGTTTCCTGGATGCCAATGGTAAAGTTAAGGATCGAGAAGAATTGATCCCTTTTGGTATTGGTCGCCGGGCGTGCCTTGGCGAGGCTATGGCTCAGATGGAATTGTTCTTGTTCCTTTCAAACATGTGTCAGCGATTTCAGTTTCTGCCAAAGGACAAGATTCCTCCAACATGCACCGATTATGTATTTGGATTCACATGTATCCCATGTCCTTATGAAGTACGGTTTGTAGAAAGAAATGAAATATGATACAATTAGCGAAGACTTACTGGAACTATGCATTGTAATATTAGTCATTTGTGTCAATGTATATTCAAGATATTACACCAAGAATTAGTCTGATACTTACTACACCAGGACTTGGTCTTATGTTTACTATATCAGGACTTTTCACCCTTTTACCAATTAGCTTTTGATCATAATTCCTCCACCCTACTCCCGTTTTGTCGACAGAAAATTATAACTGAACTTGACATTGTGGAGTAGTTCAGAAGTTACAACAACCAACATAATTATAATTGAACAAAACATTGTGGAGTAGTTCAGAAGTTACAACAACCAACATAATTATAATTGAACAAAGCATTGTGGAGTAGTTCAGAAGTTACAACAACCAACATAATAATAATTGAACAAAACATTATAGAGTAGTTCAGAAGTTACAACAACCAACATAATTATAACTGAACAAAACATTGTGGAGTAGTTCAGAAGTTACACCAACCAACATAATTATAATTGAATAAAACATTGTTGAGTAGTTCAGAAGTTAAAAGAACCAACATAATTATAATTGAACAAAACATTGTGGAGTAGTTCAGAAGTTCAACAACCAACATAATTATAATTGAGCAAAACATTGTGGAGTAGTTCAGAGATTACAACAACCAGTATAATTATAATTGAACAAAACATTGTGGAGTAGTTCTGAGTTTACAACACACAGCACTATTATAATGACATTGCTGAGTAGTTCAAAGGTTGCAACAGTTCCTTTTGTCGTGCAGACCCGACCCTTCTCACGGCTGGACTGTGTAAATTCAAAATTTATGGTAACCACTCGGATCCCAGTGTAGTGAACAGGACGTTTACATTTTTCAGACAAGATCGGAAATAGCGTGTGCACTATTGTCATCATCATCAATTGCCCTGTCAGTTAGCGTAGGCGTTCATGGCTCTTCCGCGTATATCGGTCTTGGTGTTCTGGATCAACTCTGCTGATGATATTTCTCCATGCCACCGTCTCAATCCATCCAACATCATTTATCTTGGATCGACATCTGCCTCTCATTCCTCTGATCTGTCCAGTGGTCACGACGTTCTCCAATGCCTCTGTATCTCATGACATGACCAAAGAATACGTGAACATTGTGCAATTTAAAAATTCATCAGCATTTGGGACATAAAAAGGAACAGCCGAATAAGTCAGGCAGCTGCCGGGGTTTAATTTTAAATGTTAAAACGTACCCGCAAATGAGATTGTGTAGCATATATTATTGAGATTGTTTTTTTTTCGCATATCCTTTACAGGACTATCGCTGTCAACACCAGCATTTTACCGCATGTCGTTGATTTCTTGGCAAGATTACTATCAGTAGTTTGCCATTGCTTTTCTGAGATGCTGGCTCACTTATCCCTAAGTTACCAACACAGCGAGAACCGCTTCCAATTCTCGCGCGCTGCGTTACCCTACG